>JACXGM010017893.1:0-19288 GCA_016801145.1 Umbra pygmaea | reverse complement strand
TACTGGCAACTCTTAACCACTTAAGAGACCTCTCGATCTGTCTTAAATAACTGGGAGAGTAAGAGTGATTCTTAGCTTTGAGAAATTTGATAACTTGCTTTTACACTTAAGTTTGAGAGTATGAGTAAATTCGGTCAATTCTCAGCACTTAAGACTAAAATGGCACTTTGAGAAGCTTGATAAATACGGGCCCTGGTCCTTGCTTGGTACTTTGTTTCGTACTGTGAGGTGTCTAGGTTCATATGTATCTTTTTCTACTGTGTCTACAGGTTGGGCCCGCCATGCAACCACATTAGACCTCAGTATACAGCTTTGTTGGATTGACAGTTCTGGCAACCGTACGTCCTCCACTTTAGCAAACCATACTTCACAAACTTTGGTTGGGATTCCCTCCCTGACTCTACATAAAATGGTGTTGAAAAACACTGTCTAGTTTCAAGGTAACTGAGATAAGACAATGATTCTATGTAGATTGTGCATATAATAACAATATACTACACATCCAGACTAAGATGGGGGTCCTAACAATTTGTTTTGTAACTACAAAAGTCATGAACGGTAGCTTTAAGTTGATGTTTTCAACCACTTTCAACCAAGTAGATTTTTCCTAACCACATTAAGGCCACTTTATATCTAACCTGTTTACAAGTATAATAAACAAAATATTTTTAAAAATTCTTACATTAAATAAATTGAATGAATGAAAAAAAATTAATGAACGTCATAAAATGTAAAATAATGGATATCTTTAAAATGACTTAAGTCAGCTATTCTAAAGAACAGACAGTTTTTTTTTCACCCTTCACAGATTTGATGTTCCAATCAGGCTGGATTCTGAGGTGAAACAAAATGTTGGGGCACCTGGTTGGTAGTAAGAAGTTCACTTGTTTTGGTCTAATCAGAGATTATCCTGTCAGTTTTCAACAATGGGTTGACTCCGATTTGTCTTGCACAATCATTCTGAAATGAGAAACAAAAAAAGGGCATCAGTAGTCTATCCATAAAAGTATGAACTGAGTCATAATGTCAAGGTATACATTTCTAATGGCAAATCCAATGCTTTTGTTGTCAAAATGTCTTGAAAATGTCCTGCAAAATAGACATTAGTTGCATGAATGTGCACAGCCATTTTGGGGAGCAGGGGTTCAAGCAAAAAACTGCACCCTACACCCACCCTCTACCCAGAGCTGGCTCTGGAAATTTTGCCCCCATCCCAACATATCAACCAACCCGACCACCTTCCCAAACAGCCCAACATCTTACTGTGGCATTCTTTTTTCAACAACACATTTACATATCCCTGGCTGTAAAAGTGGTGTGCTAGATGGTTCTGTGCCATCTGCTGAAACTCAAAATTTTTAGAAGTGCTTGGTTTAACGTTGTCCCTCCCATGTATTTTAATAGAGCAAATGAAGAGTTATAGAATAGATGTAGGTTGTTGTGTTATGTATAATATAACAGTAGTATATATAGCACATACATCAAAAAGTGCAGAGCAACATTTAATTACAATACCTGCCCATTTTCAGAAAACATTCACAACCCTATATTTTATGGAGTATCAAAAATAGTTACACTGCCACCACACCCTCTGTCTTTATAACTATACTATGTTTATTATTTGTATAATAACTAATTCATTATTTAGAATGCATTAATATTCAGTTATGTGTTGGTTTCATCTAGAGTTCTGAAAATATAATGGGGTATATATATATGGGAACCTGTCATGTTTATTTTTCGTTGCTTACTTGTATGTATTGTTTTGATTTAATTCCTGTGTGAAGTGTGTCATTTTGGTTTCCCACTCCCCTTATCACATGATCCTTCACATGATTTCAATTTGCCAATGGTTTGCTTTAATTAACACCCAGCTGCCTCCACTTTGTCATTAGTTCACTATTTAAGTTCTGTCTGTGTGTTAAGGAGCTGTCATTCTGTGTGTGCTTGTTATTAGTTCTATGTCTAATGTTTTGCCCCTTGAGGCAGTTTTCATAAACACATTTATCTGCTCAAGTTTACCTTGAGTCTGTCTCATTAGCATTAGTTTTAGTAGCATGTATCATGACAACTTGTAAGTCTTTCTGGATAAAATGTAGCTAATGCAGGGGCATTTCTAGACATAGGCAACCTAGGCGCTGATTGGGCGCACCCCCACCTCCCATCCGCCCTTAAAATATATGTGGGTGTTTGACATATGAGCCTGAAAATGTTTATTTTATAAACTTCAAATATTGGCATGAAATTTATTGAGTTGTGTTTTACAAATTATTAGCTTTCCAAAAAAAAGTGGTTGTTTAGATTTTTTTTTATTCTGAATGTATTAACCAATTTCTTGTATTAGTGCCTAAAATTTTCATGTTTGAAAATTTGGAAAAATGGTGTGATATAAGAGTTATTGTGTATAAAATGAAAATGGGGTATAATTCACCCCACTATCATAATTCTTTATCATTACTATCTTAAGACATAGCATTTCCTTGTGCAAATTTATTACATTTACTATTATTTTTCTTAATCATTGTGCAGAGTAAAGCATGTGTCTTCAATCTGTCAATACATTTTAGATTAATTCTGACAAACCCTGTTATAAAAACAAAGTGCTTGTGATTGTTTCTGAAACTATTCTCCAATCTTTTTATTGTCACAATTATGAAGGTCACACCAAATGATACAGATAGTCATAATATTATTTCACTTAATTAAATTCAGCAGTATGAGTGTGAGCAACAGACACGGGGCCGTCAGAGGGATGTTAGCTACAGTAGGATGTTTTTTGTGATTTGAGAGATAAGAGACACTATAGAATATTACTCTAAATTTGTTACACAGTGCTTTACACTCTTGGAAAAAAAATCCAAAAAGGATTCCAATAGGGGATCCTTTTTACGGTTGCCAGAAGAACCAGTCTTCGTTATATATGTGGCCGGTGCGTTTATATTATTTAATTTCTTATTTTGAACAGAAATGAAGGCAACCGCAGGTCCCTCTGATAATTATTATGTATTTTTTGTGTAACTTTCACAAATTCTCTCTCCCCCAGTTTCATTCACAAATGCTTGAATTACACAAACCATTTTTTAATCTCATGGAACTGGAAAGGCATCCATGGCCAGCCTTGGCCTGTCTTTACAAGTGCGGTGCAGCACAGCACATTTTAAAATTGCTCAAAGGAAAATGGGCAATAGTTTTGGCTTGTTAGTTATGCCCAATATCCCCCTGGCTAGGACATTGCATTGAAACAATGTATAGAAACAAAATGTAGAGAAAAAGATGTAGAATGAGAAACCTACCATAACTTTGACCACATTGATGTGGTATGGAATACCTTCTAGATTCTGACACTTGTTGATGTTAATTCTTTCTGGGTCTCCAGGAGCAAGGACAGCACAGCCAGGTTCAGCCTGAAAGAAAACACACTTTTTTTCATCCCCAATAGGGTGGACCATTCCTTTAGACATCTGGTGTAAACTCTGGACATGGGGAACTAGGCAAATGAAAATGAATGCATCTTATTTTAATATATCCATGATATATGGAGCCTGAGTTAAGAGTGATAAGAGGTGTTACTTACTGGCTCTAGACCTCTGTGTAGAGACAGGATATCAGACATTCTGTCATTGAACCCAGGAGCAAAGTTTTCTGGATTTATTGCCACAAAACATTGACCCTGTGATATCAAACAAACATCCCAAATGTCAGTGATACACAGTGTGACATTATTTAAAATTTAATTTCTTAATTTGAATTAGTCATAATGTTGAAGTAAAAGTCTGCACATTTCAAGCAAAGTATATTTTGTTGGAAATCACTGAGCTTGCTACCACACCAATAGTCCATTAAAATTCAGATACTGGTTGCCTTGAATCCGACCCACTTAGGTTTGAGCCAAAATATTGATGAATTTTAAACTTTGTGTCAGGTCACAATGGTAGAATTTTATTTCAACTAACCCTGTCTTGTTATTCATAGGTAAATTATATTGCATATTCAATTGACTAAAAACTTTTAGGATTCTCAGAATAACTTATTTTGAGTAAATATTGAACCCTTTTGGGTTCCATGTTAAATCCTCAGTGGAAAGACTATGCAAGCAAAATGGGTTCTTACTGGAATGAAATATGGTTCTTCTGAAAGTTATAACTAGAATCATAATAAGGGATCCCCTATGGGAACAACTCAAGAAACTTTTTGGGATTATTTTACAAGACTGTATTAGAAGCTTGAATAAAATGGATAAAATAACTTCTTTATAGAGATATTTATAAAGACTTATATATATGTGTACACACCAGGTTTGCTGCTCTGTCAGTGACCTTCCACGTGCGGATGTTTTGGCAGTAGTGGGAGCCAGCCAGCATGCCACAGAACACCTCCACCATCATTCCCAGACCAAAACCCTTATACCCACCTGAAGTTGGTGGCGATGGGGATAAACAGCCAGCATTAGCTATAGTCAGATGTGTTTGGAAATTACAATTTTAATTAAAGAAATATCAATATAAAACCTGGGTTAATTTGCTATTTGTTATAATTTATTTGAAATTACAATCCATTTTTTTACAATGTATGTGGAACATGTTTTTGCAAAGACTAGATCTCATTTAAATGTATTTCAAAAGATAGTAAAATACTATATGTATGTGAGAGATTTTCTGAAAGGTATTTTAAATTGATTTGGAAACACATACACTACAAGTGAAAAGTTTTAGTACACCCCAGGATGTTCATGTTTTTGATGAAATGCATGACATTAAAATGAAATTGATTAAAATATACATCCAATACACCGGGGGTCCGCAAGGAACCGTGATGGGTCACTGCCTTGCAGGATAAGACATGTGATTATAGTCTGTGGTTCGAGCCAGACTATGGCTTCTCTTACTTTGCCCGGATCCTCCAGCATGAGGTAGCGCAAATTAGCATAGTGCTACCTGGGATTTGGGATAGATACATTGGATTATCTACCTCCTTGCACATTGTTCTTCAGCGACTCATTGTGTGCAGATTGGGTGTCTGTAAGTTAAATTGTGGAAGTGTAGTTGGTGAGCTTAATAATCATAACACATGATCTGACTAAAGGATTCTGTGCGAGTGTCGTTCACCATCCTGCATCTGTCCAGGGAGTTGCAGAGCTGCCAGGGTTAAAGGTAGAAAATTAGACAAGACCAATTTGGTAGGGGAGGAAAATAGGGGAAATCACACAAAAAAACTCTATTAAACAATATACAGTGGGCTCCAAAATTACAGGCACCCATGACACAAACAATACTATAAAAAATAGAAACAATACAATTATAGAGAAAAACTCATAAATACCAACATGTGAGAAATACTGTACTTTATTAATGTGTCAATGGAACCAACTAAAATCATTCATTGATCAAATAAACAAACCACTGTTCTCCAAATCAATGTTTTACAATCAATGGCACCCTTAAATATTATTCTAAAGGGCATCTACCCAAATTAAACCAGAAATTAAATTTCTCTTACTTAAAGTCGTAAGGAAATTTATTGAGCCATTACATCACTTCCTGTTCCACTAGGGTGTAAAAATTAGGTAACACCATACCTTTGTCATCCATAACTTTGTCATCCAAAACCATGAAGAAAACAATATAACTGACTAGCTACAAGAAAATCCACAAATGATTGAATATACCACTGAGCACTGTCAGGTCAATTATACAAATATTTTAAAGATATGAAACAGTTGCATTTTGCCCGCATATATTGTTAGGAGGATGGTGAGTTAAACAGCAAAATCCCCAAGAATCACTGTGAAAGACTGGCAGGCCTTGGTGGCGTCTTGGGTTTACCAGGTTTCAAAAAGCACCATCAAACATTAATTCTACATCCACGGCCTCATTGGAAGGATTGCCAGAAGAAAGTCCTTTCTGACCCTAAGACACAAATGCAAGAGCTTGGAGTTTGCCAAATGTCATTTAAATTATGACTGGAACAAGCTGGCTCTGGTCAGATGAGACCAAAATTTAAGAAAGCTGGGATTTGGCCGTAGGTGGACCCTCCAACAAGACAATGACCCAAAACATACCACAAGATCCACACAGAAAGGTTTCTGTGACAACAAAATCAATGTTCTTCCATGGCCATCTCAGTTGCCGGACCTCAATCTAATCAAAACCTGTGGGCTGAGTTGAAGAGGGTAGTTGATAAGTGAAAACCCAAGAATGTGAAGGATCTGCATGGAGGAATACTCCAAAATCCCTCCAAATGTGTTCCTTAACGTTGTCTAATATTACAGGAAGAGACTCCATGCTGTTATCCTTGCCATAGATGGCTGCACTAAGTACTGAATAAGGAGTGCTCATAATTATGGAATCTTGATTTTGGTGAACTTTCTTTTGTGTGAAATAATTTTATCAGTTTGGTTGGTTCCATTGCAATATTAATAAAGCACAGAGTTTCTCATATTTTGGAATTTTTAGTTTATATCCATAACTATATTGTATATGTTTTTTAAGTATTGTTTGTACATTGCCAGTAAGGGGTGCCAGTAATTTTGGACCCCATATACATGTACAGTGGGCTCCAAAATTACACAATCCAAAATCTTCTGGAAGAAAAGTGGCGGCTTACATAGATGAAAGGGGTTGCAACGACATATTACTTCCCATGGTTTTAAAAGGGGATGTCCAACAATCACATATGGGTGTGATGGTCAGATGTCCACATACCTTTGGCTATGTAGTGTACTGTTATATAAAAATCTCAAATTGTTTTCTTGTGTAAGTATTCAACCCACACAATAACATTTTGTAGAGCAGAAACAGAGCGAAGACAGATCTACTGTAGATCCTTCATATATTTGTTCATGAGCCACTTTAATGTTCCTGTGGCATTGTGTTTGGATCATTGTCCCACTGAAAGGTGAATTTTCTCCCAAGCTTCAGTTTTTAGCAGCCTAAACTGAAGCCGGTTCTCTTGCAGCATTCCTCTGTATTTTCTTTAATTCATTCTTCCAGTTGTACAAATGCCTTGTCCCTGCTGATGACCACTATACTTGACTGTAGCTATTTTACTTCTTAAGGCCTAGGCAATGTTAATTTTGCACCACATATAGCTCATTGTCCAAAAACCTTTGTTTTTCTCATCCAACCACACGGAATCACCCTCATGCTTTCTGTCAAAGTCCAGATTGTCTTTCTGCTGGTACCTTTTGAGTAACAGCTATGTTGTTACACTCCCCTATTTATTTTTTTGCCTTTATTTTAGCATGGGAGGTCATGTTGAGACCAAATGTCTAAAAATAAAAACATATAGTTTACATTACAAAGAGAAGAATAGTATGTAAGCACACACATCACATTCCTCATAAAATGTTAAAAATGTCCGTATAGTACCAATTGCACAGAACAAGAGTGCCATCTGGGGGGAGAGGAATACATTCACGTACACCTGATTAGCCCAGCTGGGAACACTAATGGTTTTCCTGTGTCTCTTTTTAAGGTTGGGAGAGCAGTGCTGATGCTTTCTAAAGGGCAAGGAAAGAGAAGAGAGATGGTAAAGAGGAGAGACTGGAATAACCTGAACGCTGGACAAAGGCCCGCTACCAGCATATAGAGAGATAAATACTGTCCTATAGGCGACTTAGTAAGTCGTTCAAACGAGATAAACTTAGTCTCTTGGCAAAAAAAAAATGATTTTTTTTCTTACTTTATTTTTTGTACTAAGTCGTTCAAACAAGATACTAAGTCGTTCAAACGAGATACTAAGTCGTTCGAACGAGATAAACTTAGTCTCTGGGCCAAAAAAAAGAAAAAACTACTTTTGGCTCAAAGCTATATGCTGAATTATGTCCTTTTGGTGTGACACGAGACCATAGATAGGATTGCAAGAACTGGTTGTTTGGTAATATAAGATCATGATATCATGCTTAAACTAATTATTTACAGTACAAATATTATGGTGGAAGCAAGTTAATAATACCATTACTTTAACCAAATGGCTGTATTGAGCTGATATGGATACATAGGCTGAGCTGATCGATGAGTGTACAGCTAGGTGTCTTCTAAAACACATAGAAATGCCTATTACATGACCTTTGTATTAAATGTGAATGATTTTCTCTATTAGTGTTTTTATCTGTTTATCTGATAAAATTTTTCTTTATGTTTTGCTGTGGTTTTTATATTGCTGTATCACAGGGCACCAAGGTAAAAGTTTCCCTGCTCTGAGCTAGAATTCCCGTATATTAATAAAGGTTTATAATAATAATGGCATAGTGATCACAACATGTGGTTAGTTACAGTTTTTTTTATTTAACCAAAGGTTTTTATTTTAAAACCGAAAACGTCCATCTTTGTGGTTCTAGTGTTAAATGCACTTTTACTAAGAACATCTTCACTAGGTTCAATTGATCTAGTCAAGGGGTCACCAACCCTTTTCCTGGAAAGCTACCATCCCGACTGTTTTCACTTTAATCCCAATTTAGCACACCTGATTCTACTAATTAGCTGGATGATGAGCTAAATGAAGCTACATTTTTTGCAGTTGAAGTGAAAACCTGCAGGATGTTAGCCTCTAGGAACAGGGTTGGTGACCTTGGCAGACATGATTCCCCATGTTAATGGAAATATTCAGAACTGCCATGTTTCTCTATTATTATTTGGTATTAAAAAATACATGTTTAAGATTATGCCAATGTATTTCAGAGGCTGTTTATAACATCATTACACATTTTTTCAACATTTTATATTCTTGGTGCTACATTTTTATGTCTACACCATTTAGACAATATGCCCTTATTCTCTAAATTTTATCTTAAAACTTAATAAAATTAGGCATTTCAAGAAAGGGGCCCAAAGAAAAATGTATTTTAAAGTAAAATATAACTTTATTATGACATTTTCACATTTCTAAAGTTGTTCAAACCTCAGGTAAAGAAAAAATTTGCGGCATGTCTTTTAACCATTTGTACATTTAATTACAGGTAAGACAGTCCAAATAATTACATAATGAAGTGTAGGTGAATATATCTATGAGAATATGCGAAAGTCTATGGGCCATTGCGCCATTACTATGCTTTCACGCATTAATTTCCATATGCTTCTTGAAACTTGTTCCAATCATTAGACCTCCAACACTATCATTACACTATTATTTCTAATCAATCTATGCATGCTTCTGGCCCACAGTCAGCACAGAACTTTGGCAGACTGTAAAAGCAAGAACTGCAAACAAAACGATTGCACCTCACACAGCATTCAGTGGTTTTGTTCCAACAGTATTTGCCAACCTGACTGTGTCTTCTTCCCTTAAATGAGCTGCTGTGTGCTGTTCAAATGTTCAATTGTTCCACAAAGAAAATGTATCAGTTTTATATTTATTTCTAAATGCAATCCAAATAATATTTATTGACTTATTTTGTTATCCTACATGTTGAATTTACATGAGTAATTCAACATATATATGTGCATGTAGTTGCGGCAACATTTGCCACATTGTGATATTAAACTTCTGACTCATGATAGCATTTTAAACATTAAATAATTCATTTCTATCTTCCCATCAACACAGGGCAAATCTAAATATACCTAAATAATTTTACTCCATGACTTTTCAATTTCAATTTCATGTGTCAATTGCTCGTCATTCTTGGTAAAGATTGTATGGTCAGTTGGTGTAACCGATAAATGTCAATTGGTGTAACCAATGTTTCTCAGAAAAATCTGATATTGTGCAAAACATTTACTATGAATATGATTTTAGCACTCTACTACACTGTAAAAATGAAATTTAAAATTATTTTAAACATTTAAATATACTTCAACATGATATTTCATAATAAATAAATTATTTTCATCAGTACACTTGCATAACTTCTAGGAGGGTGAATTATTTAATAATTGTTGTGCTTTTGTGGTTACACCATTTGACAATTTAATGGAACTGTGATTCTTTAGTTGGTTAAAAATGGTAGAAATGTCATATAAAATATTATGACAGTAACGTTCCCCAGTTCCCCTTCCCTGGAATCTAGAACTACATTTCCCACAAACCGGACTCTGTAACATTTCCTGTTCCCTCTCACAGAGAACTGCATCTTCCCCTTCCTGAACTTAGCAGAACTACAATTCCCTATACCCGGACTCAATCAACCTAATTCTGTACACCTGCTCTACCCCAGTCAGTATACAGGACACACACAATCCATTGCCTCTTTGCGAGGTATTGTGAGTATCATTTCTCCTTTCTGAGCATTCCTTGTTGTATTGTTAGTCCAGTTTTGACCTTTGCTGTGTATTATCGAATATTCTGCCTCAGATTAACCCTTGTACCTTTGCCAATTCTCTTGGATTGATATTCTGGCCTGACCCCTGTTCAGTTGTTTGGGATTTATTCGCCTTGGATTGTCCTCTGTGCCGTTGCCTTGTTTTGGATTTATACTTACCTGTTTACAATAAACATTGTTCCTTTTCTATATATGGGAGTGTTCATTACAATGACACCAACAGAAATATAAACTATACATTTAAACAAACATCTAACATGTTGTTTTAAAAAGTTCAAAGCATATTTTTGATTTACTTATTTATGTACATGTTTAAGAACATTCTCAGGTAAATTCACATTCATAAGAGGAGTTGACATTCAACAAACATTTGACAATAAAGAATTTTCAAGAGAATCCATTATGATATACACATTGTAAATTAAAGATCAAAAAAGATTTCCAACACGTTTTCCACTATTTCTCAATTAAATATTTCAAACGATTGTGCTGTTAACTGACCTGCCTATATATAGCCTAGAGTTAATGATGTAATCATAGCCATCATGGATTTCAAAAGATAACCGAAATGGAGAAAATAAAAAACACTGCTTGCTGTAGTTGAATTTCTGAGTGGAGAATGTGGAATCTGCGATTCCACTGGCCAATCCCTCTCCACCACACTTCGTGTGATACGATGTGCCCTGTGAAGTGTTCTATTAATAAGCTATGAAACAATTGTGAATAAATAGCTTACAAAAAGGCTAGCTGTTGTAGTTCATTTGGGCTTCTGTCAGTGGCATATGGAAAGGGGTGAGCAGCCACGAACGGGTATCCTCTGTCGGCAGAAAGTGCCTTTCAAACAGCTGCTTTGGGCCACTTTCATTCAATATCGCGCATCATGGGTAGACCCAGGCCATTTGGGTACCACATCCAAAATGTTGTAGTCTGCATCAAACTCAACTTGTGCATTGATGCTGTGGTACCTCTTTTTATTCATATAAACATTCTCATTGACCCTGGGAGCAATGATCTTTATATAAGTGCCATCCATTGTGCCTACTACTCTTGGGAAGCCAGCTATTTGCATGAATTGTGTTTGCTTCTGTTGGATTATGCGGGGTGTTGTTGGCGGAAGCCTCTCCTCAGTGCAATATGACATATGAAAGCCCGCATAGAGTTTGCCAAAAAACACATGAAGGACTCCCAGACTATGAGAAATAAGATTCTCTGGTCTGATGAGTCCAAGATTGAACTTTTTGGCATTAATTCTAAGCGGTATGTGTGGAGAACCAGGCACTGCTCATCACCTGCCCAATACAATCCCAACAGTGAAACATGGTGGTGGCAGCATCATGTTATGGGGCTGTTTTTTCAGCTGCAGGAACAGGATGACTAGTTGCAATTGAAGGAAAGATAATAGGTTTGATTGCTCTTTATGGTAAATGTTGCAGACCCCTGGTTAGATACTTATATAGCGTATATACATACTCGTGTATACTGTAAATTTCCTGATCAAACTCTGCCCATACCCTGCACCTTAAAAGGTGAAAATGTTTAAAATCTGTTAATTTATGCACAATTGAGCCATGCAACAATGGACAAAAATGAATCCTTGTTTGGTATACACTTACTTGCCAATAAATATCTTTCTGACTACTTGTGTAAAGACAAACATACTGTTTCAGATACCAAATTGGAATAACATGTACTATGCTCTGAGACGGTAGTCTCAGGCAGACAATTTGACAAATTGAACAGCAATATGCTCTGTATTTAGACCAGGGTAAGGTTAACCAGTTAAGGTAATATTTGCAAAGTGTAAGATTAATGATTTTCCGGTACCATCTTTATTGAAAAAATGGGTGTATACACCATACTTTTGCTACACTGCATTCAAAAACTTTAATAGACCAGTAAGTGCATCTACATCCTGATCCTGACAGTGAATGGCAGTCATCCTGGTTTGATGTACTGGAAACCCATTCTCTGTTTCATCAGCCACCTCTTCAAAGGATAGGCTGCATCACCAAGGACATAGTACCCCACATCATCTCCACAATTGATGATCACGTAATGCGATGCAACTTCGTAACAAAGGCATTTCTATATTTAGTTTTGGTTGCGGGTTTCACAATTATTGTCTTTGTCCATTTAGCCCTTTGTTTGCGAGCTGACCAGATTGCCTAATACAGATTGCATAAGGTACTAAAATAACAATGACCTCTTTAGCTAAACAATACATCACAAATCAACAACAGCATCACTTGTATATCCTCATTTAGTCGCACAAACACTGATTCTTGCCCGGCACTTTGTAATGATGTTTTCGTTAATGACATTTTTGTTGCTCTACAATTCCGGGGCCTGGAAGAAGCAGTCACGTGCGGTGATCATACGTCACCGGACTAATTAGGATCATCACACATACCTGTGTTTATTTACTGTTTTCCAGTGAACTCCACATTAGTCGATTGTCAAAGTCAATACAATCCAATATTCCAAAATGTATTTTTCCACAAAAAAAATGATTTGCCGCGCGATTTGCAGCTCTTGTATTTAACGTTTAAGCCACGTATGCACTACATGATTTAGCTTTCACCAAAGTATGAGCAGTTCGGACACGCATCTTTGCTAGTCTTTGAGTTGTCCCAGATGCCCAAATTTTCTTTCTGGCATGTTTGATATTTTTGCTTGTCATAAGGGGTTTTGTGAAACCTGTGAGGATCTGTAGCCATTGAGAGCACAGAAACATTCAAGTTTTCAAGTATACATTTGAAATTGGCAGTGATACCGGCCGTATTCTATTTCATAGTACACACAAGAACAGTCCTTAAAACGCATGCACAATATGTATAATTATGCAGTTTCTCAACAAGCGAGTGCATAAGGAAGAGAGAGTGATTGATTAATGTTGTTGTTTTTTATTTAGCACCGAGAACTGTGCAATAAATGTCTGCATTTAGTGCAAAAGCAAACGTGGTTCCCTCATCATGTGAACATTTAGTCCCCATAACAACAATATACAACAGCAAGACCAAACCAAATCTAGACTGTAATGGTTTTAGTTTGACAGAATCAGACGCACTTTTGTGTTTGTCAGCCTTAACACTGCCAATGTCATCTTGAGGGGCTGATGTAGCACATACCAATGATATTTGCTGTTGTGACAAAACATCCATCTTTTAAGCTTGGAAAACAGTGACTGATGGGGTTAACTGCAATGGATTCCCGGGTCTCATCACTTTGCAAAGCGGGTGGATCATGGACATGTAGCTGGCTGCCAGCTTCTGTCGTAACGTCAATGCCAGCAGCACTAGCACAGCTAATATACATTTCTACTCATTGCTAGAATATAATGAAAACAACCCATTGTTTGTTTTTCAGATCTTGATTGTATCACATAAATTCTTAACAATCAATCAACCAATTGTCGATTAAACAATAGCATCCCTAGTAAGTACAATTTCAGTGTTGTTTCATTGCACTCTTGATAAATGAGTACCCATCAAATGTAGTTGCTCAGAGAGGAAAGAACAGGTGGCTGGCTGAATGTGCACAATAAAAACATTGTCTATCAATTATAAAGCCTGACGATTTAAAATGTTGTTTATAAGCATTCATTTTTCAGTTTTTTATCTGTAATGTTGATGGTATGTATTGACATTTGTTCATTCAGCAATATGAGAACAGTTGTCAGGGGTCTGAATACCTGTGCCAGACACTGTATATAAAACATTAGATACCTGTGGCCTCACAGCCCCCGATAGGCACCAGTCCCCCTCCATTGAGCACCTTTCCTGGGTCTGTGCTCATTCTGCCTTGAGAGTCACAGCCCCAGCCTTCCGGAATCATGTCACCACGCCGCTCATGGAGCTCAATCTAAAGTAATGTAAAAGCACAATAGACATGCAATGAAAGTGTTCTTTTATTACAAAATGCACAATTAAAACAATGTCCGAATATAATTCAGCAAGATCATACAGCATAAAACAGTTAGGACAATAAACATTTGGACAAGATATCATTATTTCATCTGTTTACCACACCATAATGTATATTACATTAAATAATTTATAATAGCTGAAAGTGTAGATTTTTAGCTAAGATCTCAGTGTATTCATCCAAATCGAATGAACGCTTTTGTCACGTCTGAGGTCTTTGCAGAATGTGATGTCAGCATCCTCATGTGCCTGACTGATGTTTTGCTGTTCACCAGGACATTTATATCATTGCCTTCCATGATCTATTGTTTAGTTAATTGTCTGCACCTTTGATTACTTTATCTAACCAAGCCAGTATAGAAACCCTTGTGTCTGTCCTATTAGTTGTCGGTTATTGTCTCTCTGTACATTTCTGCTCTGTGTGTTTATTCTTGTATTTGTTGTTACGCTACGTGGGTTACGCTAAAGTGAGCATTATTCAGATCCTACTATTCTCCTTTTTCCACAAGGTAATGCACCTGGTTTATACCTTTGTTGTCTGTTTGGTATTACTCTTTTGTTTAGAAGACTCTGTTTGTTACAGCTGTAGGAATTACAGCACTTTTTATGTGTGGTCTCCTGCAATTTTACATACTCAATTATTTGGATAAACAAAATAACTTATTAAATTGTGAGTTTTAATTTTTCAATGCAAATCATTTGCTGATGAGAGAACTAAAGTATCCAGATGTAATGCATAACGATATATTTTTGGTTAATGTGATTTATAAAAATACGTTGTGAATCTGTTTTATGAGTAGTAAAAGATCATTTTCAACTATAAACATAATGCAAGAGAGAGATGGAATGTCATAAATCCACTGAAGCGCTCAAATGGTTCAATAATACACAGAATATGTATAGAGGCTTTACCAACATTCAAAATGCATTTTCCGATCCCCATTTCAATTATGAATATCAACTATGATAAACCGACATATTATGGATAGAAGTATGATGAAATTGGAACAAAATAAATCCTAATAATTATTAATGAACAAAGACAGATGTGTGTCCAGTGCTTGCATTTATATCTAAAGCTTATTTGTATTCTACATTTTTAGTAGAGAACAATTAATACAATATCTTACAGATTTTTTTATTGTAACTTGTTATTTATAAATACAACTTTTCATACAGCAGTCTATAGGCCTATTTCCTCCCATCTAGATCACTGGGTACACCCATGTTCATTTACTAAATTAGAAAGCAGGTACAATCTTTAAAACACAGATTTTTGGAACGCAGACTCCTGAAAGCTAACGCAACCTCTGCGTTATTATACAGCGACAAACTGTGTCATGTTGTAGTGTGTGTTTGAAGAAATGGAGACCAGTGCAGGGAGTTGTATTTTTTATGTCAATGCTAGAAAACAATAAATAGAAGTCCAAATGTGGCTTCTAATTAATCAAGTGTGACAGTGATGCCCAAACCATGAACCAATCTGATTTCTACAAGGCAAATTAACACTTGGTACATAACATATATTAATCAGCATGAGAAAATTCTCCCATTAACTTGTAGGGATTACCCCTTTAGAACGAATACTCGTATTTGCATAACACAATATATGAGAACCTTATATTGTTTATCTATATAGGGTTACCTTTCCAGAAATGGGTACTCATACAGTGGGGCAAAAAGTATTTAGTCAGCCACCAATTGTGCAAGTTCTCCCACTTAAAAAGATGAGAGGCCTGTAATTTTCATCATAGGTACACTTCAACTATGATAGACAAAATGAGAAAAAAAGTCCAAAAAATCACATTGTATGATTTTTTATGAATTTATTGGTAAATTATGGTGGAAAATGAGTATTTGGTCACAAACAAGCAAGATTTTTGGCTCTCACAGACCTGTAACTTCTTCTTTAAGCATCTCTGATGGCCTTCCGTAGGTTATAACTGGCCCTCCTCAGAGCCTCCGGGTCCCCAGAGTTATAGGCAGAGGACCGAGCTACAAGCTTGGCACGGACATTACCGTTAACCCAGGGCTTTTGGTTGGGGAAGGTCTTGACATTGACCCGTGGAACAACATCATCTATGCACTTGGTGATGAATGCTGAGACAGAGTCAGTGTATTCATCAATGTTGTCACCCGCTACAATACGGAACATTTCCCAGTCTGTGGTTTCAAAGCAGTCTTGGAGAGTAGTAATGGATTGCTCACTCCATTTTTGAACTGACCGAAAAACCGTTTTTTCCTGTTTAAGACGTTGTCTGTAGGTAGGGAGGAGAATAATGGAGATGTGATCTGCCTTTCCAAAGGCAGGGCGGGGGATGGGTTTGAAGCTGTTACGGATCGTTGAATAACAGTGGTCTAGGGTCTGATCGCCCCGAGTGTGAAAGGAAATATACTGATGAAATTTGGGCAGTATTTTTTTCATGTTTGTCCTGTTAAAGTCTCCAACAACAATAACAACAGACTCAGGATGACCGTCCTCTAGGCCACTTATTATTCCGCATAGTCCCTCAAGCGTGCGCGCCTTATCCGCCTGCGGAGGTATGTAGACTGCTGTGATTATAGCGGAAGTAAACTCCCGTGGAAGATAGAAGGGACGTATGTTTACAGTTAGTAGCTCCAGGTCCGGTGAGCAGTGTATTGAAATAACTGCGGCATCCGAACCCCAACGAGAGTTAATCATAATGCAAACCCCTCCGCCTCTTTGTTTACCTGATTCCGAGGTTGTGTCCTGCCGGTAGATGGAGAAACCAGCTGGCGTAACAGCCGTGTCCGGGATGGTGGAATCCAGCCACGTCTCTGTGAATGCCAGCACGCAGCAGTTGGCAATGTCCCGCTGGAAGATAATCCGAGCATGAAGTTCGTCCATTTTATTGTCAAGTGATTGAACATTTGCAAGTAAAATGCTCGGTAACGGTGGATTGCAGTATCTCGTCCGTGATCTGCATAGAATACCCGCTCGTTTTCCTCTCTTCTTCCTCCTTCATCGCCTGCGTATGAATAAACAAGTCGACGGCGGGATAGAGAAGTTGCAGCAATCGCTCCGGTAAGTGGAAAAAAGTCTGTATCCAGTGAATTACGTATATACAAAAGTGCTAGTTGATCATACTGTATGAGTGACAGTGCAGAACGTGCAGAAATAAAAACTAAAAAAACAGTAATAAGCCAAAACCTGCATAGAGTGTGCAGAGCCATTGTCCATGCGACCATCCTCTACGGCGCACAGCTTCGCTATTGTCAGTGTCTCATGTGAAAACATGATTACGTTTTAAAAACAGTGAATGCTTTAAAAACATTCACTAGAGTCTGTTTCATCCGACAGACTCAAATTTTAGCAACACATGAACATGGACACACTACCTATCTTTGCAATGAATTAACAATGATTATTATATTGAATTACTAGTGCTATTATTTTGAAAAGGAAAATCTGAGTTTGTGTTGCTGGCATGAGTGTTGCTAGGCAAACAGTTCTTGACTGTCCTTATGCTGAAAACATGACTTGTCGCATATGTGACTTCACTCCCGGATATGCAAGAAGATAGCAAAAATATATATTTTTTACTCCCGACATCACTGCAAAGTGACCCACTGACCTAGCACATCTCAGACACCTGTGATAAT
Organism: Umbra pygmaea; assembly: GCA_016801145.1. Taxonomy (NCBI): domain Eukaryota; kingdom Metazoa; phylum Chordata; class Actinopteri; order Esociformes; family Umbridae; genus Umbra; species Umbra pygmaea. The sequence continues at coordinate 1,483 of JACXGM010017893.1, read as the reverse complement.
TAGTTAGCCAGGTGAGCCTATGCTATGTTTAAGGAAAACTACTTAAGAAGGATGTTTCACATTATTAAGCAGGCCAAAGGTTTCAAGCAATATGGGAAAGAAAAAGGATCTCTCTGCTGCGGAAAAGCGTCAAATAGTGCAATGCCTTGGACAAGGTGTGAAAACAAAAAGCGTGAAAAAGCGTGAAAAAGCGTGAAAAAGCGTGATCATCATACTGTGAAGAGATTTGTGTCTGATTCAGAGCACAGATGGGTTTGTGCAGATAAAGGCATAATAAGGAAGGTTACTGCCAGACAAATTCATTGGATAAAGAGAGCAGCTACTAAAATGCAATTACAAAGCAGCAAACAGGGATTTGAAGCTGCTGGTGCTTCTGGAGTCCCGCAAAACTCAAGGCATAGGATCCTCCAGAGGCTTGCAGTTATGCATAAACCTACTATTCATCCCCCCCCAACCAATGCTCACAAGCAGAAACGGTTGTAGTGGGCCCAGAAATACATGAAGACTAATTTTTAAACAGTCTTGTTTACGGATGTGTGCTGTGCAACTCTGGATGGTAAAGTTGTATGGAGTAGTGGATGGTTGGTGGATGGCCACCATGTCCCAATAAGGCTGCTACGTCAGCAAGGAGGTGGCAGAGTAATGTTTTTGGACGAAATCTTGGAGAGAGAGCTGGTAGCCCCCTATAGGGTCCTTGAAGGTTTGAAAATGACCTCATCAAACTATATAGAGTTTCGGACTGACCACTTTCTTGGTCATGGTACAAAAAGAAGAATTGTGCCTTTCGTAGCAAAATCATCTTCATGCTTAACAATGCACCATCTCATGCTGCAAAGAATACCTCTGTGTCATTGGTTGCTATGGGCATAAAAGGAGAGAAACTCATGGTTTGGCCCTTATCCTCCCCTGACCTCAACCCTATTGAGAATTTTTGAAGCATCCTCAAGCAAAAGATCTATGGAATCAGATTTGTGCCAATAATATCAAACAAAACTTTTTGAATAGCAAACAAAAATTACTAACTCAATTAAAAAAATATTCATCTCAAAAGCAAAACTTAAAATTAGCAAACAAAACATTTTTGTAATTGTAAACTATTGGTCTTTTATATTTTTGATAACTTGTAATTTTGTTTACAGTTCCTACTAATTCTTTCACAATGATCAGTCTTTTGCTCTCTCTATCACATTTACAGTTTGCTCCTAGGTTTCTCGTTTACGCTTCCAAACTTTTTGATTGCAATTCTGGCACAAACCTCTCGCGGGGGTGGGCCTTACAAGGGTTCATCCCCATTGGCTAAAGAGGTTTTAAGCGATAGTTCCGTGCCCCGGAAGTTGTTCCGTGCCTTCATCCACGCAATGGGGCTTGCAGCGGACCTCGAAATTACGAATTTAATACTTACCTCACAGCTGTGTACAAATTGTTTTGCTTAGGTCATGTAAAAAAAATATTTTAAGTACTACAGACATGGTTTCCAACTTTG
>JACXGM010017892.1:0-19430 GCA_016801145.1 Umbra pygmaea | reverse complement strand
GGAGGGGCAAAGGTAGCTGGTCCTCAGGCACAGGGGTCCCCTGGGAGGGGCAAAGGTAGCTGGTCCTCAGAGACAGGGGTCCCCTGGGAGGGGCAAAGGTAGCTGGTCCTCAGACACAGGGGTCCCCTGGGAGGGGCAAAGGTAGCTGGTCCTCAGGCACAGGGGTCCCCTGGGAGGGGCAAAGGTAGCTGGTCCTCAGAGACAGGGGTCCCCTGGGAGGGACAAAGGTAGCTGGTCCTCAGGCACGGGCTTAGTAGTGGGCAGGGCCTCTGTCGATGGCGTATTGAGCATCCCCTCCTGAGCTGGCACGGAGTGAAGCCACTGGCACTGGTGTGGAGGAAGGAACCACAGCCACAGGCATGGAGGACATAGCTGTTAGCATGGGAATGAGGAGCTTGGCCGGTGGTGTTGGTGCGATGAAGGAACATAAGTACACCATGGCAGCTGCTGGGAGAGCAGTTGTGGCGGTGGCCCAGGCAGAGGAGTGTCCCGCAGGTCGATTAAAAGCCCAAACGTCTTGGTTGATGGACTCACAGCGAGGGGGATTCTAGTTGGCTAGTGCAGCCAGGTGGTGGGTAGGATGGAGAGCACACTTCTAACCAACGAGGGTTCCACATAAGGAACCTTCCTCCTCAGCTTCTTCCTGGTCCGTCTGCTAGCATATGAGTTCCTCAGTGTCCTCTGTCTCTTTGAATGTTGAGGTATTCTGTAATGAGCCATGTGGGGTGTGAAGGAGTGGAGACAAATGCAAAGGTGTAATAGAAATCAAACATTGTTTTTTAATAGCGAAGAAACATACTTAAACAAAATAAACATGCCACGAGGGGCAAAACAGCAAGCATAAAACAGTAAACAAATTCACATAGACCAACACACAACAATACCTCACAGCAAACAGTACAAACCACAGGACTTAGGCTACGTTTACACGTGGCCGGCTATTTCACGCTCTCCGTTTTCAAAAATAACGTTGTGCACACCTGTCCGTTTTCAGAAAAGTGATTGTTTACACGATCATGTGTATATGCCGTCAAGAGCATGCCAAACGTGTAGGTGGTAAACATATGTCGCACTTTTGGTGCAGGTGCAAGTTCTGGCGCATAATGTGACGTCGGCTGTCTAAACCTCAGTTTTTCTCAGTTTACATGCAAACGTGCAAATAGAGTTTTCCAAAATCTCCACTCTGGCCAGAGTTTCTGAAAGAATCGTTTTCAGAGGCGAATTCTCTGTTTGCGTGTAAACGAAGGGCACAAACGAAGGGAAATGTCTCAGTTTTTCTAAATATCCATGTACGTGTAAACGGGGTCTTAAATACACACACTAACTATAACTAATGAGTGTCAGCTGGGCTAGTTAACCATTCACCACAGGTGTAGAAATAACTGAAAGTGACATGTCATGTAAATGCCACAGTGTGGCGCTATTGTTCACAACCATCTAAAATAAATAATTTAGGAAAAGGGTCAGGTCCATTTCCATGTAAGTTGATGTTACACTAAGTATAAAAAAATAGCGTGCCAATAATTCTTCAGAAAAACTAAATTTGATTGACTTTAAAGTAATGAATACCATATTCCAACTCTTGGCCAATTACACTTTCACTGTTATTTATCTTATTATTTAATATTTTTTTGCTTTTCTTTATGATGTGACTATTTAACTATAATGTTGACCCCCTGTGAGCAAACAAAAACAATATGAAAGGAAACAAAACCCCCTGTGAGCAAACAAAAACAATATGAAAGGAAACAAAACCCCCTGTGAGCAAACAAAAACAATATGAAAGGAAGGAGATGTGAAGTCAAGCACATGTGTATATGTAAACTCAGCAAAAAAAGAAACGTCTCTTTTTCAGGACACTGTATTTTAAAGATAAATACATCCAAACATAAAAAAGCCTGAAATGTGGCAAACGATCGAAATGTTCAAGGGGGCCGAATACTTTCGCAACGCACTGTATTTCTGTAACTAGTACAACAGTCCATAGCATCCATTAGGGGACACAATAAACCATAAACAGTTACCCATCTACAAACAATGAGAGTGACTAAAACACAGTGTGTGTCTTTAACTGTCTCCAACAGGTGTCTGTTCTGCTGTTGACATATCTAACACTGGAGAAATTTCTAGTCATTGTGTTTCCCTTCAGCCATCTGAGACCTGGTAAACTGCATACTGTTGTGAGTATGTTTTCTTAAACCTTCAAAAACCTGCTATAACCGAGGGGGTAGGCTTGGACCAAGGGGGTAGGCTTGGATCAAGGGGGTAGGGTTGGATCAAGGGGGTAGGCTTGGACCAAGGGGTAGGCTTGGATCAAGGGGGTAGGCTTGAACCCGGAAGTTGAAGCAGCCCTGGGCGGATTCTGAGGCTACCTGGCTATCACCTCACGTTAGCATTCTATAGACTCCCATTCATTTTAGGGTCACTTTGACAGCGAATAAATTTATCTATTTAATCGGAAGCAATTAAAGAATATATTTTTCCATTGTTTATTTCTAAAGAAACAGGACAATGTATAAAATGTTCCATTACCTTTTATCTCACTTTATGGCCCCGTAGCATCCGTTTTTGTGAAAATATGTTAACTGTTTTGTCAGCAGCATAGAGCCCTGTATTGCCCTACTGGTTTGCTTCTATAGCTAAGCAGGATCGGGTCTGGTTAGTCCTTGGATGGGAGACCACTGCTGCTGGAAGTGGTGTTGGAGGGCCAGTAGGGGGCACTCTTCCCTCTGGTCTAAAGATCAATCCCCAAGGGCAGTGATGGGGACTTCTGCCCTGCTTAGAGTGCCGTCTTTCGGATAGGACGTTAAACGGGTGTCCTGACACTCTGTGGTCATTAAAAATCCCATGGCACTTATTGTAAGAGTAGGGGTGTTAACCCCGGTGTCATGGCCAAATTCCCAACTAGGCCTCACTTCAATCATGGCCACCTAATAATCCCCCTCCTTCCTAATTGGCATATCTAACTACTCACCTCTCCACCTGATAGCTGATGTGTGGTGAGCGTTCTGGTGCAAAATGGCTGCTGTGCATCACCCAAGTGGGTGCTACACGTTGGTGCTGGATGAGGTGGGCTTTCCCCCTCACTGTGTGAAAGTGCTTTGGGTTCCTTGGAAGAAAAGCGCTATATAAGTTCAATGCATTATAACCACGCAACTTTCTGTCGCACAGTAGAGACATTACGGTTTAGTCCAGGAGAAGCTTATAGAGGCCATAAATAGCATTGGAACAAAATATTTCAGAAACATTTTGATGGATTGGAAATACTTCCTACTCATGCTCTCCATCTCTGCAAGAGGTAAGATTCGGAATGATTCAGATTTCTCTTGACAAACCCACGAGAAGAATTCCAACTTTCAGAGATCTTGCTCACGTCACATCTACGTTGTCACGCTCAGCTTGAGGCTGCGCAGTACTTTTGGCTACCTCAGGAAAAGGGCTTCTAATTGACTTCACTTGCTCTCTATAGGAATGAATGGCGTCTGTTCGTCCATTCATTTATACTGTCTATGGCTATAACATGGCATCCACAGGTTTGGTACCAGCAGCCATGTAAAATTGTGTGGTAGGCAGTGTTGGGTGAACTTACTTTTACATTTACTTTTTAGTTACTTGTTGAGTTCACAAGTTTTGGGAAGTCCCTAATTAAGACAAAATGATCAGGTCAATGGATTTCATATCTTAACTGTGACCTATAAAACAAATAGAAAGAGTAAAGAAAATATAAATCATGGTCACCAGTAAGATATGAACTCCATTTACCTGATTATTTTGTCTTAATTAGGGACTTCCCAAAACTTGTAATCTCAACAAGTAACTGAAAAGTAATAGTAAAAGTATCTTTACCCAACACTGGTGGTAGGTCACCTCATTGAACATGTCATGTAAACATTAGGTAGTGTGTTGTACCAGGTTGACAACAATCTATGGCAGCTGTGACTATTATACACGATCGGCTGAAAGGTACAGCACCAGTCAAACAAGTGTTTTGATAGAAATTGATACCTTCAATTACTGTACCAATGTGGAATAAATTAATCAGAAAGTATAAACAAAACATGATCATTTATGGATGAGCTAAAGGTTTCGTTCTTAGTACACCAAATGAATTGCTGCAGAAAATGTATCTTTGCTTTTGTATGTGAATAATTTATTATAAATCAGTAAATGTATATTTCCAGCAGTGATATACCTTTGCCACATTGGTAATACATTACAACATTGGTAATACATTGCATATATATTTTTATCAATCTAATGCCAACTTTAACTAAATTTCCACTTTAATGAATTAGAATGTGTACATTAGGATTTGTCCTTTACCATGTCTTACCACTAGGTGGTGCTGGTGTCTATCTGGCTGCTTGGGTTCATCATTGCTGTGATCCCCCTGCTGAACGAGGACGTGTTTGGGAATTACTACGGCCGGAACGGGGTCTGCTTCCCCCTTCACTCTGACAGACAGGAGAACTCCACCGCTAAGGCATACTCTATTGGGATTTTCCTGGGTACGGTGTGCTAGTGTTTTTGTGTCCCATTCCACGAGCACATAGATAGTAGAACCTGAAGAATGGGTACTTACAATGTTGTTTTAGGGAAAGAAGTTTCGGTTTAGGGTTTGTGTCGAAATAAATGTACAATTGGGCCTGGTGTTGGAATGTTGGTGGGGTAAACCGTTTTATGGAGGTTTATTTAGGTTCTCTTTGTCCTAAAAACATTTCAAGGTGACGGTTTTACTTGGTTATCTTTGTTTTTTTTTAAGTATAATTAATCTGGATTCTCTTTGTAAAGTATGGATAATGGCTTGTATTATCAAAAACTGGAAAGGGTGTGTAAAGTCCTGCTCAATCGTTTTACGTACCCTGGCAGAACTTGTAAGATGTGTCAAATTCCTCAAAGAAAATGAGTGATCTGACAAAACATATTTATTTTATTTTGAATGGGATTCAAATAAAATATAAGGCATCACATAACAGCACAACCACTAAACAAAACATGGCAATAAATAAATGAGATGTTCCAGTTCATAAGTTTGCATACTCGTAGATAACATCAGCGATGGCTTGAAGACCTTTGTAGTAGTCGAGGACGAGGCCCTTTATTTTCTCAAGCTGCACATTCTTCTTGTCAAAAAGCCTCTAGGTCCTGTAAATTACTTGGTTGTCTTGCATGAACAACACATTTCAGATCTCCCCAAAGTGGCTCAATGATACTGAGGCCAGGAAACCTCGGGCTGATGAATGCAATCTTTTCTGCTAACATGCTGCATTCATCTTGCCATCGATTTTGACTGAATTCCCGGTACTGCTGAAGCTCACACACCCCCACAACATCAGAGCTCCAGCTCCAAGCTTCACAGTAGGGATGGTGTTCTTTACATCATAGACCTTGTTGACTCCTCTCCAAACTGCATTTATGGTTGTGACCATTAAAGTTCAATTCTGGTCTCATCACTCCAAATGACTTTGTTCCAGCATTTCTAAAGATTGTCTATTGTAAGCAGGCTGTTTTGTGGCATTGGCACAGTTATGGCTTTTTCCCGGCCGTGCAACTCATTTTGTTCAAGTATTGTGCATCAGCCACACCACATTTTTTTGCAGAAAAGCCTTTATTTCAGCTGTTGCTTGTGAAATTTTCCTTGCATCAATTTTCTTGGAAGTTGTGGCTGAGATCTTCATTGGTCTACTCGAACGTGGTTTGGTTTCAACAGAACTGCACATTTTCCCCTTCTTTATTAGAGTTTGATCAGTACCGATTGGCATTGTCAAAACTTTAGCTATTAATTTATATCCTTTTCCTGATTTATGAATTTCAACTACCTTTTCTCGCAGGTCCTTTAACAGTTCTTTTACTTGGCTCAGTATCCAGGAAAATCAGTGCATCCCTTACTACTTATACAGACACCTATTACAATCGAACAAGTCACAGATGTGGAAACGTACCCTAAATGCCTTTAATTGAAACCAGTATGTATCAACGTGTGTATATATTATCAGGCCAATCATTCAAGGCTATATAAACTTGGGTGATTTCAGTTATCGTTGTGATGATTTAAAAAGGGCACACACACAGTGACAGCTGGTGGTGTTATTGGGTGGGTAGTCTATATGATTACACATCCATCAAAAGCTCACGTTGCATCAACACATCCATTTACATTGAAGTCATTTAGCAGATGCTCTTATCCAGAGTGAATCACAGTAAGTACAGGGGCATTCCACTGGAGAAACCTAGGGTAAGTGCCTTGACCAAGGACATAACATTTGGCACAGTCGGGAAATAAACCGGCAAACATTTAACTTTCAATCTGACTCCCAAACCACTAAGCCATCTGCACCACATTTAAGATACCAAGTTACAACAACAACATTATATACCTTGTTATAGCAAGTGTTTTACAGCAGCACTATAGTGGAGTACCCACAAGAATGGCCTTATGGCAAGAAACTCTATGTGTCTGTATTTCTCACATAGACACACACACACAACATTTGACAATATGTATATGTACACATTAGCACATGACATTTGCAAGAACGATGGAATGGTACATGACTGTACAGAATGCTCTACAATGTCAGAGAAGTTACCACCTAGGGATTCACTACAAAACATGTTCCAAATTTAACGACTGCTAATAGATTCTGCAAATGTTTTTATCGTAACCGTTTTTCAACACAATGTGTCAAACATCATGTCCTGAATAAAACAATTTGGTACAGTAAACACAGCATAAACGTATGGTATTATAAAAGAGAGACGGGTAATATGTAGACAGGAAAGGGAAAGGAAACGAGTGTGATGGTTTTTAAGAGGTCTGAGAGATCTGAAGAGAAGCTCACATCAACGTTCTATCTGGGACGGAAACAGGTAAATCACCATGTCATCGAAGTCGGGTGATTTCTGGATGAAGTCCCACTCAATAGTTTAGACGATCTTGTCCCATTGCACAGTAACTCTTCACCCAACATTGATAGTGTTATGGTACTTTCAATGCTATAAACCTACTAGTCCTTTTTTGGTCCATGTCATGTCTCCTCCAAAATGTAAGCATGGAAACAGAATAGTGTTTCTTAGCTACACCTGCCGTTACTTAGCCAGTCCTTTGTTTTATACCAAGTGACACAAATAAATTGTCGTTTGTCCTTTTGTGTTGTTGGAACGATTAGACGGAGTGTTTCAAATCTCTTTTTAACCAGTTTTTCCTCCAAACCAATTATCAAAATTGATGAGAAAGCAAATAATCCACCTCTTTTTTCATGCTAACGTCTACCATTTTCACACCTCAGTGTGCACCGACACCTGTCACTCATCTAACCCAAAGGTGAACAAACTCTGACGCTACAGCAGATGGGCTGTAAAAAAGTGCCTATTTACTGTATTGTGGGTTGAATGAATTTAGCCCAAACAAGCAGCAAATCAAGGGGGTGTGCCACAACAACTGTCACTCACTTAACACAAAGATTAATGGGCGCTGACGCTACAGTGTTTGGGCAGCAAAAAAATAGCCCATTTAGATACTATATATTGTGTTTATGTCAGACTATTTGGTGTTTTTGCTGGTCTAGGTTTAACCAAAAATTCATACAATCTGTTTTAATCTTTTAACAATTTTCTCACATTTACTGTAAAAGATAGGGAAGGCTTAGCCCTGTTAGCCCATTGATACTAACTGCCCCTGCACACACAATTATGTGATGATATCTTGTTTAACCTTCCCTTTTCTCCATAATCAGTCATATTTTCTGAATATGGCCAATATTTCACATATTCTGCCAGTGGTATGTCGATTTATGAGCAGAACTGTACCGAAAATATATTCTACATCTGTCTGTGTTTACATCCAGTTCTGAAGGGGGTCTACATGATCCTTATCTGTTCCGTAATCTATCCCATGATCTGTCTGCGTAGTGGTCTAAAACATTCTTGTTGTTTCTTTCTCTCATGAGAAAGAAGAATGTTTACATCCCTTCACTTTAGAAGGTTATTGGCTATCCATGCATGTTTTACCATTTAAATATTTGCACAATGCAGACAGCCACATTTCTTTGAAATACATATTTTTTCTAATGTAATTGTATTTCTTTATGTTCCAGCTTCAGTTTATGGTTGACCAACTTAGAAATATCAGTCTGATGTTTTTAAGTGTATGCTGTCTTTTTCTGCCTGAAAAATAGTCACGTTTTTTCTTACAGCCTGAAATCCATTAAATATATATTTTTATGTTCCAGCTTTATTTACACATTCTGCCTTACAGCATTCAAGTAATGTAAAAAGCCCACAATTTGGAAATGTACAAAAGATTATTAACAGAGTTGGAAAATGTATCATTCCCATGATTTAATACTTCATAGAGCTACGTTTTACTTAAATTACAGCCATCGGTCTGTTTGGATAAATCTCTATTAGCTTATTCAATCAATCAAATCTATTTTATAAAGCCCTTTTTACATCAGCAGTTGTCACATAGTGCTTTTACAGACACCCAGCCTAGAACCCCAAAGAGCAAACAACAATGTGATATTGAAGCACAGTGGCTAGGAAAAACTGCCCAGTAATTTGGTTCCCAGGAAGAAACCTAGAGAGGATCCAGACTCAACGGGGTGGCCATTCCTTTTCTGGCTGTGCCGGGTGTAAAGTTTAAGAGTGCATGTCCAACCAAGGCCAAGTTGTTTATCAGTAGACATTACGGTCCAGTGAGTAGTCCTGTTGCCTGATCCACCAGGTATACCAACACATACTCATGGCAAGACGTGGGTAATCATATGTAATGGAAATTTAACTGCATTATGTAGGCAGACTTACGATGTGGCCAGTGAAAATGTGATTTGTTTTACGTATTGAATCGTTTGGTCTAAACTGACTTTTTTACATTTCATAAACATACAAGGCATACGTTTTCCTGCCTCTGGAAAGGTCACATGTGGACGTATGTTTGTTTTTTCTTATTTTGTACGTATCGCCATGAGAACAGCCTGGGTATATGGGACATCAAGGTGGGCCGTTGGAGGTGACAGTGTCTTTACACAAGATCATTGTCAATCCGAGTAGTTCTGCGTTGTGTTCCAAGGACTTCGGTGGCCCTAGTTCATTGTCCTAGGATTCAACAGGACACCAGAGAGATTAGATTCGGCATTCCAAATCAACAGTACCTCAGCGTAGAATGAATTATGTTTGTGCACCTAGATTGGGGAATATTTGCATACTCTTCCTTGCAGAAATGTTCATGTTCAGTCAAATTTCACGGTGAGCAACAATTGACAGATTTTCAATTGGTTTTAGATCAGGGCTCTGACTTGGCTACTCAAGAGATTCTCCTTCCTATCCTTAAGACACTGCGTAGATTTTTGTGGTGGTGTTTTTTGGTCGTTTTCCTGCTGGCAGCTGCTGGTTTTCCTCAAGAATTTGTGTTTATTTGGCAGCATCCATTTTTCTTTCAATCCTGAACAATTGCCCAGTCCCCGCTGAAGAGCAACACCCCCACAACATAATGTTGCCACCACCATGCTTCATAGTAGATATGTTGTGATTTGGGTGGTGTGCTGTGTTTGGTTTTCGCCAAACATAACACGTGCAGTTCAGTCCAAAAGGTTCAATCTTGGTCTCATCTAACAGTCAAACCTTTTGCCACACAGCATTAGAATCTTCCAAGTTTTTTTTGCAAAGCGCAAATGAAACTCTGTGTTGTTTTGTTCAGAAGAGGCTTCCTTCTTGCCAACCTGTCATACAGGCCAGCTTTGTGTAAAGATTGTGAGATTGCTGTCATATGCACAGACCGAGCTCAATTCTCAAGTCCTTCAAAGTATCCATTAGACTCTTGGTAGCTTCCTTGATCAATGTCCTCCTGGCTCGGTCATCCATTTTGGAGGAAAAAGTGTTGGTGGTGCCATATGCTTTCCACTTTTTAATAATGCTCTGAACAGTACTTAGAGGGATAGTTGAAGCCTTTGAAAAAGTTTTGTATCCTTCTGCTAACTTGTGCCTTTAAACAAATCTGTCCCAGAGCCCTTTTAAAAGCACATTTCCCACCATGGTGTATTCTTTCCATTGCCATGCACTAATAGTAATGGACTCATCATAGAACAGCTGGTTCTTATGAAGTAATCAAAACCATTATAATTGATGTCAGGTGGGGGATAATTAGCATGGTGTGTGATCTGGGAAGTAACTCAGAAAGTTTATAATGGTTACTCTTAAGGGGCTGATCACCTATTCAAACCAACAATTTCACTATTTAAATTGTATTAGTTTAAAAAAAAATTATGTAAATGTTATATTCACGTTGATGTCAAGGGTTATAATGTGTAAATACAGCTGGCAAAAATTAGATTTAATTTATTTTCATTTCCAGGTTGTAATGTGAGAAAAAAGGTTTTTTTTCAGGGTATGATGCTGTTCTATAAGCACTGTACACCGCATTGTGTCCAAATACATAGAGTGGAACAAAGTTTGTCTTTTTCCAAAGTAATTGACCAGTCACATAATCAACCATTAGAAATCTCTTTTCAGCTACAATGTCCCGCCTTGCAAACACATCATTGGTTTAGAGGACACAGTAAGAGTAACAACCAATTCTAGCGAATTGAATCAGAGAAAGCTGTGCTTCCCACTCCAAAACCACTTGCTGCACACGTGAACCTCATTTTTATTGTGATTGGTGTTGATATGTCAAGGTCAGACAGACAAGGTGAGGTCACATATGGACGAGGTGACATCACTTTTTTAAAACACAGTATTTTAGAGGAGATGGCAATTTCAATTGGGGTGATCATGTGACTGGTGACCCCTTTAAGAAAGCTTTGAAATATCAGTTCCTGAGCTGAGTAATTATAGCCCTGTGCCAATATAACCCCTGCTGTCCTGACTGTCCTTAACAAAAACACACTGTAAAGAATCACTGTCCTTCTTCAATAGTGACTCAATGTTCTTTCTAAATGTCTCATTATTTGCACTCATGTGGTGTCCCAGGTCTGAATTAGTAAAAGCCATTAAAGGAAAACAGTTAAAATGGGAATTTAGCTGAAAGAATTGTCAGTAAAGACTGTATTTTAAAGAAACATCTCTCTTCCTAGATCTGAATCGGGTAGCCTTACTGCTGACTGTTCCCAAACAGCATGTGTTTGTGTGTGCGCGTTTACGTTGTGTGTCTTAATGTCTAAACCTGGTAACATTTCTAGTGATCTTGTACCCATATAACCAGTGTGTGTCTTAATGTTGTGTTTTGTGTGTCTGTATGTCTAAACCTGCACAGTAAAAACGGCTGTGTTAAATCAACACCCTAAGTGTTGAATTAACACTCTCAGTGTTTATATAGGTCTAAATTGACACTGAAGAGTGTTAATTTAACACTTAGGGTGTTGATTTAACACAGCCGTTTTTACTGTGTGGTAACATTCCTAGTGATCGTGTTCCCATATAACCGGTGTGTGTCTCTACGTTGTGTTTTGTGTGTGTGCCTTCATAGGTCTGAACCTGGTAGCCTTTCTGGTGATCGTGATTTCGTACTCCTCAATGTTCTACTCCATCTACAAGACTGGTCTCAACACTACAGGTAAACACCTCAGCTTTTGTTATTTAACTTCAGATTCACACATGGACATTCGTTTTATGTTGTTACAGGTAAACCAGATAAAAGCAACATAAACATGTGGACATAGCTGACAAATTGTAGTTATAAACCTTCGCAGACCAAATGAATAGTATAGCCATAGTATTTAAGTGCTTAAAAACATCTGCACCAGACTATATACATTTGTGGCAGTAACAAACAGGTTATTGTGACTCAGACATCTGCACCAGACTATATACATTTGTGGCAGTAACAAACAGGTTATTGTGCCTCAGACCTCCGCAGCAGACTTCATAAGGACGTAGCCGTGGCCAACAGGTTCTTCTTCATAGTGTTTTCTGACGCCCTTTGCTGGATTCCCATCTTCCTGGTTAAAATACTGTCCCTGCTGCAAGTCGAGATCCCAGGTGAAGAGACACTAACACACACTATAACATGCTCAAACAATCATGCAGACTCACCCATTATTTACACATCGAAATCCTTTTCTTTCTCTCCAGGATCCATCTCTTCCTGGGTGGTTATCTTTATTCTACCCATTAACAGTGCCCTAAACCCCATCCTATACACCCTAACTACCAGCTTCTTCAGAGAACAGGTAGCCTGGACCTATCGAACAGTGAACCAGTATGCACAGGGCTTTACTTAATAATTCACCACACATTCGATTTTCAAACTAACCTTAAAGTGATGGTTCGGAGTAATATAAACCTAGGGTCCTTTGCACCTTCACCTCGAGCCAAACAACCCCACATAAGCTTTTTCCCTTGTTATAACATTCGTTGAGTTAGCGCTATCAGCCAAATGGCTTAGTGCAGGCGCTAATGGAACCAAGGGTATGTCTCGTAAATAGACCCACTAATAATTCCCAGAATGTTACCAAACTTCTACAGTAGTACAAATAGGTTCTGTACTTTTAAAACGAGGCATTGAAAAGTTTGTAAGTACACCAAAAGTATATTTAAATAACAACCTGATGGCTGCATCTCTCAGCTGCTACCGCGATCCCACGATATCACTCACAGAGCACAACATGTATTGCCTAGCAGCCAAGAGTATCAACCATCAGGCAATAAAGCTTATGGGGGGTTGTTTGCCTCGAGGTGAAGGTGCCCTAGGGTTATATTACTCGGAACCATCACTTTAACATACTTTCTTTTTTAATTACTGTTTCATTGTTTTTACTAAGTCAAAATAATAAAATTTAGATTTTGCGTAAAGGGCGTTATTGATGACTACTCATGGTAAATCTTGATTTGTGCCGTGTTTATTTCTACTTTCACGTGTTTAACAGGTGGAAGTGCTACTATGCCGCTGGCAGAGAAGATCAACCCTGACCGGCTCCACTGTGTACGTTGAGGCTTCCCGAAACAACTTCTATCACCCATCTGCCTTCCTGCCCACTGTTCCTCGCATATCACTCAATGACATGGACCCACGCTACGGATAACTAACCAACAGCTATGAGAGAGGACAAACTAGCCTGGTAGCTAACAAATGAATGCAGGCTGCCTAGAAGCTCACAGAGTTGTACCTTTACACCTGATATAGAAAATAGCCCTTTGGGGGAGATTGGGGAACAGAATAAGAGCGCCTCACCTCTCCATCAGACTTCTTGTGCCAAGGGAAGCAGACTATTTGTTGTTCCTGTCCTCTCTTCAAACCATCCTGAAGCTTCGGACAGAGGACTGCTTGCATGGACTGAACGACCTAAACCCTTTGACCGTTGCGCTGATAAGACTCCTTCGTAGGCTGGCCTACCTTCACTCCGATACTTTCAAATAAGTTATGAATGTCATGATAGTAAATTATCAATTAGGATCAAGATTGTTCTGGAGAGGACAGAGGCAGTTATTCCTGCTGAACTTTTGTGAACCCTGGCCACTAAAAATGTATCTTGACCACTTTAAATGAATTGTGGCCCTCCTTGAGAGACTACCAATTTTTGTTTTTTATCTCTTTTGGATGATAAAGATTTGTTCTAAAACTTGACGCACTTTACTCGATGGTAAAATTTACTCTAAAATGGTTCAGTGGCGTACCAGGGGTTGAAGCTCAGCTCTTTCTGTTCAGTACCTGTCTGTTGGTAACGACATGGCAGCGAGGCTGGATGACGTGTTTACATTCTGGACTTGTTCTCAACAACCACTCTTTGTACATAATATGTGATTGTACAATGACTCTTGTACTTATGTGCTACATGGCTTACAATCTCCTGTGTAGTGCATTGCGTTTGTTAGCTATGTGCTAAATGTCTCAATATGTCTTCTGTATTGCTCTAAGTTTCACTAAGATATGAGATGTAGAGGGACATCTGTGGTGCAGATGTGTTCCTCTTCATTCACACAGAATCTGTCAACAGTGGCAGCATGTCTTTATTCACCTGGATGTTACCTGTTTGTATTGTAAACTGACCTGGCTCTGAGAATACAGGTGCTACAGTACATGTGTTTAACTTCTCACCAACCACGGTCAATAGCTGTGTGCAGCAGTGCCCAGGGCAGAACAGCCCACTGGGCAGAAACCTGTTATCTTGTTTTTCAGTGTAGCATGAGGGTGCTCCAAAAAGTAACCCTGAGAACAAGATGTCCTTTTCGGGGCTTGTGCTTCCCTGTCCATTAAGTACCCAGACCCAAGTATTTCCAGATTAGGGCCAATGCAGTTCCCACATTTTTTCTGCGCTTGCATGACATTGCAACATTCTATGGCAGCCATATTAGCTCCCCATTGACATACATTTTGAATATGTATTGAGAAATTAATTAAATGAAACTAAATCTCTAGATGTAAGGTGGTGGTTCACTTACATGACACAACTACATTATTTGGCAGCCATGTTAGCACTGCATTCACATTACATGGGGATTTTTTACACATCTACAGTATATGCTTTATGTCTAGAATTAGAACAATATTTAAAGAGGACCAATGAAGAAATTCTATAATTTGTTTACGTTCCTAACTCGCTTAAAATAATTATTTGACTGTATCCCTCATCATTGATCTCTCTCACTCAGGGGGAACAGGGTCGAGCTAGCGCGAGTGCTACGGCATAAGGTTATATGGGTCTGTTCAGATGGTTGTGCTTGATACAACATTGTAAAATAATGATAATTTGTGTGACAAAAGAATTTGCTTTCACAAAGAAAACCCTCAAATCTGGACCTGACATTTATTATGCAAAATGTATATTGTGAGATCCTCTCGTGTCAGTTCCACCTGCTCCCAGAGTTCCATCCCGGACACCGACATTTCCCAACATCTTAACTCCTCTGAACAGATCCCTCAATACAAGTTTAGACACCTGTACCCAGTTCTCTATTCAGTAAATAGACACATCAGTTTGTTCAACCCCGTGTGGGGTATTGTTAGTTTCATATGGCGTACTGAGCCCTACATTCATATCCATTGATCTGTATCTGAAGTTTATTGGACCTGACCTGTTTTTTCCTTGTGACCATGTTTTTTGGGGGATTCTGCCCTTTTGTGCCTTTGCTTAGAGCCTGTCTGTGTATCGAACCTTGCCTGCCACCTGGATATCCCTGCAACTTGGTACTATACTGATAGGAACTGTCTGTGTACCCCACCCTGCCTGTCCTCTGATAATCCCTGGATACTGGTCTTGTTATTCTGAGAACACCTGTGTTCCGATCCCTGCTGTCCCTGCTATGTGTATGGAATATCAATTTTCATTATTAAATATCATGGAGAATTACCACCCTGTGCTGTCTGAGTCGTATTCGGGACATATATAATATGTACAAAAGAAATTGGACTTCCTGATTTTGGGATTTTCTTTCTGAAAGAACATATGTTTTTCACGCAAATAAACATTAATTCACAAAGTTGTATCAAGCACAGACGCATATCTTAAGCCGTAACAGTCGCGCCAGCTCAACTTTGATCTCCCTGAGTGAGAGAGCTGACTGATGACGAATGTCATTTTTTCTCCCCTCCCAATTCGCTCTAATCCTGCCTTGTCAGCAGCTGCACAAATTCTTGGACTGATCTGTGGGATGGCAAAAAAAAAAACACATGGTTCATCCAACCACATCGCCCAGCTGCCAATTCTTTTTGCACTCTTCATCCAACACGGAAGCCTTTAGTCAGATCGGGATGATTACGTTCACCAACAATACAGTCTTGGTCAAAACTTTTGAGTGTGTCACAAATACAAATTTTCACAATGTCTGCTGCCTCAGTGTTCATGATGGCAATTTGCATATAATCCAGAATGTCGTGAAGAGTGATCAGATTAATTGCAATGAATAACAAAGTCCCTCTTTGTCCCAAAACTTAATCCCAAAAAACATCTCCACTGCATTTCAGCCCCGACACAAAGGACCAGCTGCCATCATGTCAGTGATTGTCTCGTTAACGCAGGTGAGAGTGTTGACGAGGACAAGGCTGGAGATCACTCTGTCATGCTGACTGAGGTAGAATAACAGACTGGAAGCTTTACAAGGAGGGTGGTGCTTGAAATCATTGTTCTCCTTCTGTCAAGCATGGTTCCCTGCAAGGAAACACGTGCCATTATCAATGCTTTTGACAAAAAGGGCTTCACAGACAAGGGTATTGCTGCTAGTAAGATTGCACCTAAAACAACCATTTCTCTAATCCTCAAGAATTTAAAAGAGAGAGGTTCAGTTGTTGTGATGAAGGCATCATTGCACCCAAAAAAGTCCAGCAAGCACCAGGACGTCTCCTAAAGTTGATTCAGCTGTGGGATCGGGGCACCACCAGTGCAGAGCTTGCTCAGGAATGGCAGCAGGCAGATGTGATTGCATCTGCATGCACAGTGAGGTGAAGACATTTGGAGGAAGGCCTGGTGTCAAGGGCAGCAAAGAAGCCTCTCTACAGGAAAAACATCAGGGATGGACTGAAATTCGGCAAAAGGTACAAAAAGTAGACTGCTGAGGACTGGGGTAAAGTCATTTTCTCTGATGAATCCCCTTTCCGATTGTTTGGGGCATCCGGAAAACACCTTGACCGGAGAAGACAAGATGAGCGCTACCATCAGTCATGCCAACAGTAAAGCATCCTGAGACCATTCATGTGTGGTATTGTTTCTCAGCCAAGGGAGTGGACTCACTCACAATTTTGCTTAAGAACACAGCCATGAATAAAGAATGGTACCAACACATCCTCAAAGAGTAACTTCTCCCAACCATCCAAGAACAGCTTGGTGATGACTAATTCCTTTTCCAGCATGGGGATAACTAAGTGGCTCAGGGAACAAAACATCAAAATCTTGGCTTAATCCCATTGAGAACTTGTGGTTGATCCTCAAGAGGTGGGTGGACAAACAAAAACCCACAAATCCTGACAACCTCCAAGCATTGATCATGCAAGAATGGGCTGCCATCAGTCAGGATGTGGCCCAGAAGTTAATTGACAGAATGACAGGGCGGATTGCAGAGGTCTTGAAAAAGAAGTGTCAACACTGCAAATATTCGCTCTTTGCACAAACTTCATGTAATTGTCAATAAAAGCCTTTGACACTTATGGAATGCTTGTTATTATACTACAGTTTACCATAGTAACTAGTGACAAAAATATCTAAGAACACTGAAGCAGCAAACTTTGTGGAGATTAAAGTATTTGTTTCATTCTCAAAACTTTTGACCACAACTGTACTTTTCTTGAATTTAATTTACAGGCCGATCTGGACACAAAGAGTTGCTGGAGAGTGACCTGGCAGGATAAATAATCTTGTTTTGTCTAACCCAAATCCCGGGCAGCGCTATACCAATGTGGCTGCTTCTTGCTGGAGGTCAAAAGTCAGAGACCCATAGTCAGGCTCGAACCACTGACTATCATGGCGTAGACTGTCTTGCAATGCAGTGACATGGAATGGTCTGTGTACATCCACGTATCTCATCGTAGCTGGGCTTCTAGTAACTGTATGTGATTTTCTATTTATGTCGCGTCTTGTAGCAACTGTTGGTAACTTTCTCTCTACAGCTTAGTCATCTGTACAGTGCATGGCATGGGATCTCCTCCACAATGGCCTTTACATACTAAATTGTTTATTTGCTTTTTGTCAAGTGTGCTCTCATTCTTACTATGGAATGTGATTGTTTTTATAATGCTGTTTTTGTAATTTTCTTTGTTTCATATGATACTTCCATGACTAATATGTGTCTTTAACATTTATGAAGTATTTGCTGCTGGTTTTTCATTCAGAGCTACCCTCAAAAAGAAATGTTTGTTTGGGAAATAATCTGGCAGGTGAACATTTAGATTTCTGGGGTATTTTTAAAGAACAAAATGTAGTGTGTACCATGAATGTAATTCCCTTTAATAAGCTACAAATCATATAAACCTTAAGCAAATTATCTCTATCCGATTGTGTAGTGGGACGGAATAAGGTTCTCTAAAAAATAACCACCTCATAATAGTAAAAACAACAAAATCTCAAATAGCAAAATCATCCAGAAAATAAACAACAATTTACTTTCAAATGGTCTGGACATTTCTTTAATCCAAAACCACTTGACAATATTAGATGTTATACAGCATTGTGTTGACCTGAATCAGTTATGAAGGAATGTTCTATTCAGGCTGTTGTTACAGAAACTAGGCATTCCAAATGACACCCTATTCACTGTGACACCCTATTAACTATATTATTCCATTCACTATGTCACCCTAATCACTAGGGTGCTCTGTTCACTAACATGCCCCATTCTGTAAGGTATTCTGTTCCCTATGATACCTTATTCACTATCACATTCCATTCCCTATAATAACTTATTAACTATGACATTCCATTCCCTACGATACCTTATTCACTATGACATTCCATTCCCTATGATAGGTTATTCCCTATGATACCTTATTCACTATGACACAATATTCACGATGATATTCTATTTTCTATGGTACCTTCTCTCTAAGCAATTGAGGTTGAAAAGATGTTGAAAATACATTTTTGTGGTGGAAATGACGTTGAATAGACGTTGAAAAGACGTCTTTCAAAATATTTTGCTCAGTGGGTTATTACACTATGACACAATATTCACTATGACATTCAATTCCATATATTGTAATACCTTATTCACGATGACATTCCATTCCTTAAGATAACTTATTCACCATGAAATTCTATTCTCTATGTTACCTTATTCACTATGACAACTTATTCACTATGACAACGTATTCAGTATGACATCCTATTCATTATGCCACTCTATATACTATGGCACCATATTCACTATGACATCGTATTCATTATGCCACTCTATATACTATGGCACTATATTCACTTTGACATCGTATTCATTATGCCACTCTATATACTATTGCACCATATTCACTATGACATCCTATTCATTATGCCACTCTATATACTATGGCACCATATTCACTATGACATCGTATTCATTATGCCACTCTATATACTATGGCACTATATTCACTTTGACATCGTATTCATTATGCCACTCTATATACTATGGCACCATATTCACTATGACATCATATTCATTATGCCACTCTATATACTATGGCACCATATTCACTATGACATATTCATTATGCCACACTATTTACTATGGCACCATATTCCATATAACCACTGACACCTTGTGTACTATGAAACATTATTCAATATGACACTTACTCAGACACCCAATTAACTACAGAACGTTATGCACTATTGCACTCTATTCTCTATGACCCTTTTCCATTAGAGCACTCTATTCTCTATGACCCTTTTCCATTAGAGCACTCTATTCTCTATGACCCTTTTCCATTAGAGCACTCTATTCTCTATGACCCTTTTCCATTAGAGCACTCTATTCTCTATGACCCTTTTCCATTAGAGCACTCTATTCTCTATGACCCTTTTCCATTAGAG
>JACXGM010017891.1:0-19445 GCA_016801145.1 Umbra pygmaea | reverse complement strand
TGTATGTGTGTATGTATGTATGTGTGTGTGTGTGTATGTATGTGTGTGTGTATGTATGTATGTATGTATGTGTGTATGTATGTATGTATGTATGTATGTGTGTGTGTGTATGTATGTATGTATGTATGTATGTATGTATATATGTATATATGTATATATGTATGTATGTAATGCTGCCTGTCGTGTCCAGGACACTCTTGAAAAAGAGATTTTAATCTCAATGAGTTTTTTTCCTGGTTAAATAAAGGTAAAATAAAATAAATAAATAAATAAAATAGTATTAATCCCACCATGGTGCTACCACTATTACTAATATTAGTATACAGTACTAGTAGTACCAGAAGCATCATGCACCTAGTTTTTTAAGGGGGCACAGTGTGCACAACACACGCAAACATGTGCCCACAAATACAGACATTAAAAAGAAAATCCACTTGTCTCAAAAATCTGAGGGGGCACGTGCCCCCAGAGGGCATGATGCCTCTGAGTAGTACCATGTGTAATGTTATTATTTTTAAGTGCACTACCACATCCAGAATTTTGGAATAGAAGGTTTGTTACAGGCACATGTCCTTTCCCTGATTCCCAGATTGTGTTCTGATGCAGGCCATCTTATTAGTAGTACTGGAGACAAGTCGTTAGTCCACCCCGGCTGGGAAAGCTAATAAACGCTGCTGGTACAGTGATGCAACTGGAGTGAGATGCTGAGATAGCAACACATTCAGTTGTTTTTCTGACATATTGAGATAATCTTTTATTCTCACATTTATTTTGTTCCACATTATTTCACTGTAAAAAAAATGTTCTGTAAAACACAGGACATTTTAGTGGTACCACATATACCAATACTCTATTATTTTACTGACATTTCCTTCAAGACAATAACAGAACAGAAAATACTATAAACACAGTAAATGTCCGTTAACATGCAGAGCTGATATTACGTTGTCACAGACCTCCACTTTTTTTATAAAGTATTTTCTGCTATTGTCTTGTAGGAGATGTCAGTAAAATAATGTAAAAAATTACCTGTACTTTCTTCTGTTTTGTCACATTTCTCAACAGTGTTGTGTGTTTTCTTTTGATTTACCAATTTTTAAGCAAATATTGTGGTCAAATATTTTTGGGGAAATCATTTTAACATTATATGCAGATATTTTTTTTTAGGTGGGGAACCACACTGAGAGTATTATGATTGCACACCTCTTTAAACTGAGTAAGACTTAGAATCTCTCACTGCCCTTATACGAGGACCTTGAATTAAGAATTTATTTTACCACAAAAAAACACTTCAGGTCTTGGATATGAGATCCTTGAAGCTAAATATCTGAGTACAGTGCTTAACAAATGTAGAACCGTGTGATCCTAAAGTCTGGATAGCACAATGGTAAATGACTGTAAGGTTCGTCATGGTACCTCTTCTTCAGTGACTGGGCCTCCCTGCTCCATTGTGTCTTTGTTGATGTCTTTGTTCTGATTGGGAAAAGATCAGTAGAATTCAGTATTAATCACCACAGATCTCTGATGAATGAACCTGCATGCACACGTAAAGACATACCCACTCCATACTGTACACACCTGAGCCATCCGCTCCAGACCCATTTTGAATTTCTTGCTCTCGCCCTCGCTCAATTTCTTCAAGGCGACTCGGACCTCTCCTATGAACTCATTACGACCGAGCCTGTCCATATCGCACACACACAGCCTACATGCACACACACACACACAAAGAGAAAAACAGAAATATCTGCTCAAGAACTACCAGTGGGGAGTGAGCTTAGCTTGATCCATGGCTATTCGCAAACCTAGTATGCTCTTAGCTGCAGAGAGTATTCCCACTGATTGAGTTACGCTGTGATGTAAATGTCTGTCTCCCATTCTCTCCATCGTATTTTCTGCATGCCAGTCTGTCTTTCCAATGTCAGCAGACAGACAAGACGGACATGTTTCTGTCTGTTTTCTGAAACAGCTCTGCCCGCGAACGGTTGGAATTTGAAAGTGACTAAAGAAGTGGTGTTGAAAAATATTAAACTACAGTAAATGGATTTTTGTATAATGAACACACTTTGAAAGAACATTTCACACCACACGCTTGAACAGAGTAGTGTCGAGAGATACGGCCAAATAACATTACAATATTTTCTCCTTTGCTGGAAGGTATTTGATGTTTTATAATCATCAAAGCTGCTTCTTGAGTTGAAGACGATGGCAACAAATATAAGCAATGTTTTATTTCATGTTTGTTATGACGATACTTAATAGATAAGACAGGGAGGATTTACAGTGACTGTTTTATTTGTCAGTGTTTCCCAGCTTGCATGTTACACCACATGTTTCTCCAGCTAATTTGATAGATATATAATTGCTTCATCTACAGTATTCCTCTATGATTTAGAAGATACTTTTGCACAAACATGCTAACATAAGCCCAAGCAGTCCTCGCTACAACTGAAATGACAGAGGGCTTTTATCTTGCTAGCCAGCTAACAGGCAATTAAAATTAGCTGGATAACATGATTTATTTAACCCAGCACTGGGGAATGTAGAAACCAGCCATTTCGAGCAGTTTGATTCACAGACGAATAGTGTAATTACAGAGCGTATATAACTTTAATATAGCATGAAGACTGGACTGCAGAGTGAAAGGCAAGTGGCAGTGACTGACACGAGCACAGCTTGCGGCGGGAAGAAGCGTGCAGAAGGAGCGAGACTGAGTCGACCATAAAAGCTGACATTACACACGCCATTTAACAAACCGAATGTTCAAATATTGTTATAGAGGGTGAAATAAAAACTTAAACTGGTGCATCAAAAACAGTATACAGGAACATATGATATATCACCCAGCCCTGGTACAAGCCACATGCTTATAAATCTGTGAAAAAAAGGACAAATAGCAAGAAAGAGGACAAATAAGCACCAGCCATTTGACCTTTAAAATAAAAGTAAGACCATGACAGCTGCAGCGGGCTGTTGATTTCAAAAGTCTGGTCGCGTAAAAGCTATTAACTAGTCTACTATGTTCTTGCTCTGTTCTCAAGCCTTCCTGTAATTCCCAGAGGGGCTGTAGCCTGTGGAATTGTTTGTAGGCGAAGGTGATATTGTGACATCTCTCCCTCTCGCTCTCACTCACCCCATTCACTTTCTCTATCTGCCATCCCCTTTCTGTTTCTCCCCCTCTCTCGCTCTCACCCACTCTCTGTCTGTCTCTTTCTTCTTGACAGCGGTTCCCTTTGGCTCCAGCCTGTTAGTTATACCTGCCCAACGTGTGCGTATGACGGGACCAGAAGGCTCTGCTCTCACACAATTTTCCCTCAGCCCTGCTCTGCATCTTAATCAGTGTGAGAAATACAGTAGCCATCATTCCAAACGGCAGTCCATTACCTTTATCATCTTCTACTTCTGACCAGGGCACACATGGTTAAACGCAGGGCACTACATAGTGAAATAGGGCAGCATTTAGAGAGCAGGCGTGCCGCAGGCGCTCGTGCATTTTGACCAGATGGAAAATAACGCATCAGTAATCATTTTACGTTTCATTCTATGTCACATGATGATGGGATGTCTGCATTGCACCTCAGCAGTCTATTTATGTCTGTTCATGACTCTTAAATGGGAGGTGGGAAATGACTGGTTGTGAAGTCGTAAATACTAGACGGGTGCGTTCGCATGCTTTGAACTTGTTGAGAAACACCAATGAGCTAATTGCCAATTAGCTGCGTCAAACATAAAAAAGAAACAACTGTCATCCTGGCAAAGGACAATATTTGGGAAGCTATTTTAACAAAGCGCATTGATGCATTGTACTGCATTCATGCAGTTATTAAGGGCCTTTCTTTAGTGAGATTGATCGAAACTGAAAAGATGCAGAATTTACATAATTTATACCGTTTTAATTGCAAAAACAATAAAAAATACAGTACATAGCATGAAAATTTAAAAATACAGGACACCTAAAAAAACATTACATGATAGTTTATGTTTTAGAATGGATTGTTAAATATTCAAATGTAGTTGAAATGTAATTTTGGACAAACTTTTAAGAAAGAAAGAGAGGAAATGTATAACGGTGCGGAGGTGGCCTTTCTTGGATGGACCGGATATTTTACAAGAAAAGGGAAGGGACGTCACTGCCTTTCTGCTACTGCTTCATAAAAACTGTTGATGCTGAAGTATATAAGCTCAGGCCTGGCCACTGAGACAACATGCAAGCCAGTTTATGGATAAGGAGATCCCGCTTAGGCATTTGCTTTTAACACGTGCTACGTTAACCTTCACCATTAGTAAGGACACTGCAAATCTGACCTGAGATCCCTATCTAGGGATGAGAGTTCGCAAGATAATGGAACGGAAGAAGTCTTGATAATTCACTTAGCTGTTATATGATCATGAACCCCAGGTAGAGTAGCTGCTCCTTTGGCATGACTTGATGAGGATGCAAATAAATGAACAATGGTATTCCCCTACGGCCCCTATCATTTTGAATGTCACACCTTTTGCGATCCGTTAATTGATAGCGACCAAGGAAAATTATGAGTGGATATTTTCAGTGGCACAGTGTCTCATAATTAGAGTCCCCTCACAGTGACATTTGCCAATACCCTCCCCCGCAGTTTACTAACAGGCACTCGCATTCAAGTTCAATCTCCTGAAGTTACACTGTATTTCTAAAACAAAATGGAAGTCCTTGCTGGATGCTGAATGCACATTAAATTTCTCAATCCCAGCTGGACAATTCCCTATCCACTTCCACATAATTTGCTGCGCTACGATTCCCTATTGGCACACACTGCTCATGCAAGTCTCATCCTCACTTCCCAGTCGTTGTCCGGATGTAGACATCCTGCTGTTCAGTCGTTATCCTTGTCCACAGGGCTGGTGCCTCCGGCTGCCCCCGTGGGGAGAAGCTGAGTGCTGGCTGTTGCTCTCCGC
The DNA here is from genome assembly GCA_016801145.1 of Umbra pygmaea. NCBI lineage: Eukaryota > Metazoa > Chordata > Actinopteri > Esociformes > Umbridae > Umbra > Umbra pygmaea. Next base: position 14,513 of record JACXGM010017891.1, on the reverse strand, counting down.
TCCACAGTGCTGGGGTACAGTTTTGTGCAGCCCCCCGACCACCCCTGCTGGGACTAACAGTGCTGGCTAACACGCTGGGGGGGGGCGAGCCTATCTATTGCTCGCCTCACGACTCAAACGGAGTTCCCCCACTGCTAGGAGTTGTGCAAAACAAAGTCATCTTCGATTGGGTTCGATCTCTAACCAATCGGGATGTCATAACCAAAGGCTAATTTTTCCAGTTGTCGCTTTGCCCACAAGCTGCCACTCTACCCCCCGCAAGTTCATGATCCAGAACATTTGTAGAGTAGCACATTCCACGTTGCCCTCGCGCAGGATGCAGCCCAGGTCCTAAATTGGACGCTTGTCATCACACAGCTGGAGTATTGCAACTCACTTTTGGTTGGGCTTCCTTCTTTCTACTTTTTGTTTTATCTTCTTCACTCTAGTGCTGACTTTGCTGATGCAGTAGCTACTCTATCGTCTAAAACAGGGGTATTCAACTCTGGACCTCGAAGACAGATCCACTTCAATTTTTTCATTGCAACCCTCTAATCAGAGACTTATTTAGACCTGGGACACCAGGTGAGTCCAATTAATGTTGAGGTAGAACAGAAAACCAGCAGGCTCCGGACCTCATAGGGTTAGAGTTGAAGAATCATTGCTTTTCTAGAGACAATCAAATGGTTTGTTATTGTAAATAGGGCGTCCTTGGTGGTGGCAGTCCTCTTGGCTGGAGCAAGGAGTTTGGGTAGCTAGGCAAATCTCTGTATCTCTGTTTCTCTACTGATCTATAAGTGATGGGTTTGCTGAATGACCTTTTAGGCCATGTTAAGTTCCCATTTTAAATAGCAGGAAGAATAGTGGCCTACACTCTGGACCAGATGTGTCCCCCAAACAGGGGTTCAAGCCCCGGATCGGCACCTGTCTGTGCCCTTCCTCTCTGTCTCCCCCTACATAAAATACCTTTCTCCCTGGCCTACGCCATCTGTTCTGTGAATAAAACAAAGAACAAATACATACAAAAATTAAATGATTGTTAAATAAAAAACAATTGTGCAAACAGGTCAGAAATCCTGTTGCTATGGTGGCACACCTGCTTATGTCACAGTAGACATTGGAGCTTTTCAGGATTGTATTTACTGTCATATTCCATATGGGTCTGTGATCTTTTATATTGTCATACATTTGAAAAGAGGTTAGGAAGTGCAGCTCGGTTTCCACCTTGTTTTGCATGTATTGGGCACATATCCTGTCTTGTTTCTGAAGCCAACTCTGCCTATGGTGTCCTTTCTCCTTCCCCCTCTCGGTCCTCATCCATCCCCCTCTTCTTTGGCATCCCTCTCCCTTCGTCCTTTCATCCCCCTTCCCTGGCACCCCTCTCCATCCCCCATCTTTGATCCTGTTACTTGGCATCCCTCTTTCCCTCTGTATCTGTCTGGCTTCCCTTCCTGTCCTTGATGGCTCCTGGCTCTCCCTAGTCTCCATGTTAGCCTGTGTCTGGGGGCTGTCTGCTTGGCTGCAGGTCAGATGGGTTCCCTGGGCTTTCAAGATTTTTTTCCGAAAACTTATCTACACAGAGAGTAGTCGAGTAGATAAGCTCCAGAAAAAGAGAACTCAGTAGAGTTGTTGAAATTGGCACAGTGGTTTAGATTTGGTGGTGTATCTGCAAAGCCTCTGGTCAGTCTGTAGTCCTGCTGATATAAGTAAATGGTGACAGTATGTTCATCTCCATTTACGCTTTAGCTCATGTCTTCCCATGTGTTGAATCTACATGACCCGAACCTAGCGTAATATGTTTTTATTGTTAACACATCAGAAAACAATAATGGAATAATGCCGGGCATCCCAGTGTAACATTTGAGATTTTAACAATAAATGTGTTATAGTAAATGGAATGCAACTGTTAACAAAAAATAATGAAGTTAAATAATTGTTCCTGAAAGTCAGCTGATTACAAATGTTTACAATTGTTGAAGTATGGAATCAAAACTGCCTTGTACACGCCACGGTGAAGTAAAAACCCATAGGAATGCATTATTATGCATAAACCAACTTTAACTAAATGCTTGTTTAACCGGCAATGAAAATGTTCAGAAATGTAACAGGATGTAACAGGAGTCCCAGAGTGGGACTCATGTTCCCTTTGAACTGAGAGTGGACTCTATATATTCGAGTAGATTTAATGTGTTGTATATTTGTGTTTATAGTCCAGTACTTATGTACTGTGGTTTTGGTTAATTGTGTGTGTAGTATGGTGTACTGTGTAGCGCCTTCCCCTCTTTCACCTGGTACTGGTAGGGACTAATTGCTCCTAATTAGTATAGTACATCCAGCTGGTAATGCCGGTTCCTATATCAGGCCGGGTGAAGGAGAGGAGGGCGCTATTCATTGATATAATGTCATGGTGTTCGTAGGGTTGTGAAGACTATCGGGAGCGACAAGGGATATTCTATTGTGAAAAGTGAGTCCATGGAGTTGAAGTAATGCCGTGTAGTGTATATATGTTTCTAGTGTTCAGTGTTTCGTACCACTGTAAAGAGTACGTAAGATATTAGTATGATCCTGTGTGCCTCGTTCCATTTGTGTACCCTGCAACATATATCGTGTTCTCTCGCATAGTCGCCTATGTTAATAAATATGAACAAGTGCATCCACCTGCTTTCGGGTCCTCTCTCTCTCCAACCAGCACAAACCGTGACACAGGATATGTCATACTAGACATATAGTAGTAGCATAAAAATTAAAAAAAATTCAGATCTGATATACTGTACTACATGCTAAAGCAAAAAAAATTCCACTCACTAGGTAGTCAAATTGGAGTTGTTTTACTTGACAGTATTTCAAATTATTCAGCGATTGTTGACACAATCAAATGATGTCATGTTGATGTACAAAGCACTTGTGCATTACTTTTTCCATTGTCAAACAAGAGCAAAGAAGCTAAGAAAAAAAATCAGTGACATCTGTAGGGTGAGCTGAAGAGGATTATTCACAAGGGATGACCAATGACTTAGAAGGATCTGGAGTGATTCTGCTGAGATCAATGGTCTTAGATCCTGGCTAAGTGTTTTCCCACCTCATCAAACATGATAGAAGCAGGCTCAGTTTGCTTATCTTGACAAGAAGACGCTGCACAGATTACTAAATGTAGGGTTGCCAATCATTGTGACATGTTTTTGAGAAGTATATCTTGAAGTAAAAATAAATAGAAAAATGTGACCCTTTGACCATGTTTGGTTGGTAACTCCACTGCATGGTCGTGGATCAATTTGTTGATCCTACACATTCATCAACTATACAACCATGACTGCGTTCACTGGTGTTTGACCTACAAGGGTTGCTAGAGAGCGATGTGACAAGTTACCCCCATCCGTTTATATACACGTCCACCCAATAGAGTGCAGTACCAATTTGCGCCACCCATGCAGGACCTCACCCCCGGTAGAATGCCACAAACATTTAAAAACATGTAACCTAAATTAAAGGTTAGATTTCATTTATTTTTAACACTACGCTAAGAAACAGTGTTTTTTCTCCTCTTCACCAATAACAGTGATCCTACAGGGACACGTTGCATGTTTCATAGTGACTGTATATGTACATGTAAACAGTGACTGTGTGTGCAGTGGAATTTAGATGCAGTGGGGTGTGCAATGGAATTGTCCTTAGTGACGTTGTACATGTCCAGGGGCGGGGCCTGTTTTTGGGAGACGCATGGATTTGCTGCCCAGCGTTTGCCCTTGACTGCGTTCTAGAGGTTGAAACTTGCTGTTAGCATTACACAGGAGAGTTAGAAGAGTGTGTGTTTCCGCGTGCACAGGCAGACACACAAATAAACCATGTTGGAATGTGATAATTGCCGCAGCGTTCTGGGACGAGCATTGCCACGCTCAACTTCGATCACATAACGGCTCTTCATCGAGAGCACTCTGGGAGTGAGGGGGTGGAGAGTCCAATCCAGAGCCAACACCTGAGTGGGTTACTGCGGCGAACGCTAATGGAACAGTTGGCTGGTGTGCATGGCCGTTTTTCTTTTCAGTCCCCGGGATAATTAATTGGGCAGTGCGACCCTTCTGGGGGAACTGCGGGCAAGTTGTTTCAGAATATAGACGGGACACTTGGGAGATTCACTTCTCTGTAGTTCAATACCTGAGGGTTTTGGTGGTCATGTCGGCAGCTGTGATGCCATGGTACATCAAAGTCTCATTCCACACCGGGTTCAGGGTGTTTTTCAGTGTTTTGGTGCGGAGCTTGTTTGCCTGCAGTGAAAAAGAGAAAAGAGGAGAATGATAGAGGGAGGTGAAAAAAGGGGCAGGAGTGGATTAGGGGAAGTCAACTAATTTGCTGATTCAATTATGGGGCACTTTCGTTAATGCATCAGGGAGCTTGTTGTTACAGTCAAAACAATGACATCGGGAAACTACACTGACACGCCAACTTGAGTCCCCTGCCCTCGTTCTCTGAGACCGATGTGCATGCTGGAACAAAACAATGGCCCGTTGGCCCGGGGCCGGTGAAAACATGTGTCAGGCCAGCGGGTCTCCCCTCAGACAGGTCCACACAAGCAGGTCAATTCTCTGTGGATTTTTTTGCATTCCAGTCCAATATAACTGCTATCTGAAAAAACAAACTGTGTTAAAAAAAAATGCTGTTTTATGTTAGTGTTGATTGGTTGTTTATTCAAGCTAGTGACAAATCACACACTTCCATGCATCCTAAAGAGGATGATGCATTCACCAGCACATTTATACACATGCATTTACCAGCACATGTACACACATACATTCACACAGCACATTTATACACATGCATTCACACAGCACATTTATACACATGCATTCACCAGCACATTTACACACATACATTCACACAGCACATTTACAAACATGCATTCTCACACATATTTACACACATGCATTCACACAGCATAGTTACACACATGCATTCACACAGCACATCTACAACCATGCATTCACACAGCACATTAACACACATGCATTTACCAGCACATTTACACACATACATTCACACAGCACATTTATACACATGCATTCACACAGCACATTTATACACATGCATTCACCAGCACATTTACACACATACATTCACACAGCACATTTATACACATGCATTCACACAGCACATTTATACACATGCATTCACCAGCATATTTACACACATACATTCACACAGCACATTTACACACAATCATTCACACACAGCATATTCACACACATGCACATTTACACAAATTCACACACAGCACATTTACACACACACATTCATTCAGCACATTTACACACTTGCGTTTACCAGCACATGTACACACATGCACATTCACACACAGCACATTTACACACATGCATTCACCCAGCACATTTACACACATGCAATTCACTCAGCACATTCACTTACATGCACATTCACACACAGCACATTTGCACACAATCATTCACACACAGCACATTCACACACACACATTCATTCAGCACATTTACACACATGCATTCACACAGCACATTTACACACATGCATTCACACAGCACATTTACACACATGCATTCACACAGCACATTTATACACATGCATTCACAGAGCACATTTATACACATGCATTCACCAGCACATTTACACACATACATTCACACAGCACATTTACAAACATGCATTCACACACATATTTACACACATGCATTCACACAGCATAGTTACACACATGCATTCACACAGCACATCTACAACCATGCATTCACACAGCACATTAACACACATGCATTTACCAGTACATTTACACACATACATTCACACAGCACATTTATACACATGCATTCACACAGCACATTTATACACATGCATTCACCAGCACATTTACACACATACATTCACACAGCACATTTATACACATACATTCACACAGCACATTTATACACATGCGTTCACCAGCACATTTACACACATACATTCACACAGCACATTTACACACATGCATTCACACAGCACATTTACACACATGCATTCACACAGCACATTTACACACATGCATTCACACAGCACATTTACACACATGCATTCACACAGCACATTTACACACATGCATTCACACAGCACATTCACACAGCACATTCACACACATGCATTTACACAGCACATTCACACACATGCATTCACCAGCACATTTACATTTACAGTACACCAGATTTAATAAGCAACATCAAGCACAATCAGCTCAATTATTTTAGGGAAATGGATTTATAACTGTAAAACATTTAATAGTGAACATAATAAAAAAATTACTTGCAATAAGCTGGCAAAAATTACTGTTGACAGTTTTCAAAAACAAATCCATTTTTGTCTTGGATAGCCCACTGTAGCAACTAAAAGTTAATCGTTGCAACACATTTGTTTTAATTAAAGGGGCATGTCAAATGTCACAACTTAACCAAACTGTAGAAATAACAATAAATGCAGTTAATACAATGCAATTATGTAATTAAAAAATTTGCTAAATTATATTACATTGCATCAACTTCATCATAACCAAGTAGCCAACGAAGAACTGCAGCTATTGCATACCAACTTTTACACCTGCGTGATCCTAAAAATGGTCCATTAAGTGGTCAGTAGAAACTATGTTTGGACCAGTAGTTTTATTACCAACTGGCACAACATTGGCCACTTAAAAATGATTAACCGTTGGACCCTGCCACCATATGCAACCATTATGCAACCAAAAATATGAACCCTGGGGGACCTATTTTAATGATGAAGTATCAAACGCGAAACGCAAGTGATTTTGTGGGTGGATCTTGGGCACTGTTGCTATTATAACGGCGGGATAAATGACTCTTGCACCTGATGGATATCTAAAATGGGTTGGTCTGTAGTATCTACATTAGTCAAATGTGTGGTTTGGGCGTAACATGCAATAAACCAATCAGAGCATCATCTCACATTCTTTTTAAGAGCAGATGGCTTGTTCCATGGCAGATTGCTATTATAACAGCGGATTGTTGTTGAATTTTTTTTTTCATTAAATGTAAATAAAGAAATGTCACAAAGACATACTTTCCGGTGTTTTTGGGCTAACTCTCACTGAATTGCATTTGGGTTAAGTGGCAAATGCATAACAGCACATACATTTCACGTCTCCTTAAGTCCTCTAATATTTCCTCATTTATGTCATCAACACATCCATGATTCATGGAAATGTTGTGTAAAACACAACAAGCCACAAAGAATGCTGCAACCTTTTGTGGACTGTACTGTAAAGTGCCTCCGGTCCTATACAAACACCTGAAGTGCATTCAGTATGCCGAATGTTCGTTCAATTACACTGCGTGTTTGTGTGTGTTTTCAATTAAACAGCATTTCACGCACTGTTGCTGGCATCATAAATGGTGTCATCAGCCATGTCTTTAATGGATAGTCATTGTCCCATTCACAGACATCCATCCAAGGGGGGATTCCCCTTGAATATGGCAGGAATAAAAAGTAAATTGCGCTGGGTGCAAAATAGGGCCCTGCCATTCAGTCTGCTGGTCTGAATGTCAAGAAGCATATCACCTTCAACTTAACTGACACACTGCAATTTCTAGAACAGATCAACAGTTCAACATGAAATTGCATTACAATATGTTGAAGTACACCTCCAGATATAATAATGGTGCCTTGTATAACATTTTGTGTAAGCGATCACATTGTAGATATAGTCATTTTAAGGTTCTCTAACTTCATTGAATGTTCTGAAATGCATGACTCAACATTATTCCCCAACTTTATAACTGGATCAGGTTATACTGCCAACAATGCATCAGGGACTTCCAAACCTCTCCTCAAGCCGCCCAGACAAATTAGTCAACTACATATTAAGCCTTTGATTGATTGAATCAGAAGCCTATTCTACGAAGTAAGTTCAACATGCTCTGGATTTCTTTTCATTAGCTGGCTTCACTAAACCTAACAACTGCAACCTGGATAAGAGATGTCATGACAGCGGTTATCAATTTGTTAAATTGACCCAGGATTTCTCAATCTAGCTACATACACGTTCACATAAAAGGGTCGGTTTGTGCACCATATAACCAATCACAGACATGGACAAGTTTATGAGAGATGCGTATTTTGCTCAAGAGGAGTAAATAATAATTTTAGAGAAATACTAAATGTATAAAAAAATAATATAATGTAAAGCAGGAAGGAAAGCTGGTAAGAGAAATTGCCGCCTTCATATTTATAAATGCATCAATTAAAGCTCATCAATATCACTACCCTGTCATTAAGACAAACTAGATCTGACAATAGTTACAATTGTGTATTCCATTAAACCAATGTGTTGCTTACATGAATGCCATAGTATTTTGGTTGCAACCCTGGAAGTGTTAAATGGTCAAGGGAGAAAAAATAATGTGCAGGTTGTGTCAAATAATAAATAAAACTATACTGGGATGTTCATCAAATGTATAAGTACTGTGGGAGTAAATAGTACAATGTATGTACTGTCTCTACAGTGAAAAGGGCTACATTGATGTTGGTTCTTTATCAAACACAGCATACATGTACATTAAACTACCTGTGGCAAACAAACGCAATGCTATGCATACAGTTTGTGAAAACTCTAGGCACATGACTTTGATGTGCGCACTGGCAACATACGGCTCAAGAAGTTAACGAAGATACTTTGAATCCCTCCGCTGAGAAACTATATAATTCATAAAGATACTCATCAGAGAAAGCCAATGGCAACTTTTTTGAATCGAGAATTGATTGGTAAGTAAGCAGGTGCTTTTATTCAGGTTAATCTGTTATCTCAACTCCGGAGCAGGTTAGGTTTGCAGCATAAGTTACCATGGAGATGTAACCCGGTAACGGGTGAATCACCGCTGTGATACTGAAAACCCAGGGTTAAACCTGAAGTTAGCTTGCTAACCCCAAATCTAGCTTTGTAGTATAGGCCTTAGGAGTTCCATTTCAGGGTGAAAATAAAAAAAATTGATTTTCCGGTGGTGCCTGAGGAGAGGTTTGCAAATCTTCAGTAAAATAAAATGTTGAAATCCTCATTCACAAAAATAAATATTTCAAATATTTAATATATTGTACATAAGCTTACATAGTAAGCTTGTTCATGGAACATTACATCATCTATAGCAACGAGGTCAACCACACCCTTTCTCTTAGCATAAGATTTCTCTGAATTCCTTACTAAAAGTTGTCTCAGGAGCTTTGTGAATAGCTGTTAAGATTAAACTCCTAGCTAGGAACCTTTATTGCTGTTTAGGAGTCCTCTTAGTAAGAGTCCTCTAAGATAAAATGTTTTGTGAATACGGGCCCAGGTCCGTCAGGATGTACTGTCGTGGTCAAAGGTTCTGAGAATGGCAAAAGTATTGGTTTCCACAAAGTTTGCTGCATCACTGTTCATAGACCTTTTTGTCAATAGTTACTATGGTATACTGCATTCCATAAATGTCAAAGGCTTTTATTGACAATTACATGAAGGTTATGCAAAGAATCAATATTTGCAGTGTTGGCCCTTCTTTTTCAAGACCTCTGCAATCCAACCTGGCCTGTTGTCAATTAAATTCTGGGCCACTTCCTGATGGATGGTAGCCCATTCTTGCATGATCAATGCTTGGAGTTTGTCAGAATTTGTGGGTTTTTGTTTGTCCACCCGCCTCTTGAGGATCAACTACAAGTTGTCAATGGGATTAGGTCTGGAGAGTTTCCTGGCCATTTTCCTCCCAACCAAAATTTTACATTTTTTGTTCTTAGAGCCACTTAGTTATCACTTTTGCCTTATGGCAAGGTTTTCCATCATGCTGGAAAAGGAATTGGTCATCACCAAACTTTTCTTGGAACGTTGGGAGAAGTTGATTTCGAGGATGTGTTGGTACCATTATTTATTCCTTGCTGTGTTCTTAGGCAAAATTGAGAAGCAACCCCAAACATGAATGGTCCAGGATGCTTTACTGTTGCCATTGAACCGGACTGATTGTTGCGCTTACCTTGTTTTGGCCAAAACAATCGGATCGGGGATTCGTCAGAGAAAATTACTCTACCCTAGTCCTCAGCAGTCCAATCCCTGTACCTTTTGCAGAATATCAGTCTGTCTTCGATGTTTTTCATGGAGAGAAGTGGCTTCTTTGCTTCCCTTCTTGACACTTTGCTGCCCTCCAAAAGTCTTCACCTCACTGTGCGAGCAGATGCACTCACATCTGACTGCTGCCATTCCTGAGCAAACACTGCACTGATGGTGCCCAGATCCCACTGCTGAATCAACTTTAGGAGACTTTAGCTTGCTGGACCCGGGCGCCCTGATGCTTTCTTCACAACAATTTTACCGCTCTCCTTGAAGTTCTTGATGATCCAACAAATGGTTGGTTTAGTTGCAATCTTACTAACAGCAATATCCTAGCCTGTGAAGCCCTTTTTGTGCAAACAATGATGGCGGTACCTGTTACCTTGCAGTTAACCATAATTGACAGGGGAAGAACAATGATTTCAAGCACCATTCTTTTACAGCTTCCAGTCTGTTATTATAATTCAATCAACATGACAGAGTGATCTCCAACCTTGTCCTCATCAACACTCTCATCTGTTATAATGAGACAATCACTGAAATTATGGCAGCTCCTCCTTATGTGGCAGCGCTAGAATGCAGTGGAAATGTTTTTGGGGGGATTAAATTTCATTTTCATGGCAAAGAGGGAATTTGCAATTCATTGCAATTGATCTCATCACTCTTCATGACATTCTGGAGTATATGCAAATTGCCATCATCAACACAGACTTTGTGAAAATTTGTATTTGTGCCGTTCTCAAAGCTTTTGACCACGACTGTACCTAATTTAATATTTCAGTCCCAGTTTCCATTGACTTTAGCTAGATATCACTGTATAAATTGGATATACAAACTCTAGCTATCCTCTGTAGATAAAAAATAATAATTATACACCCACCAATAGCTTGACAGTTCTAGAGTGAAGATGCATCATTTGATGTAATTGTGCACCATTTTAACAGAAGAGATTCATTTTCAGTCTCTAAGATATTATTATATTTCTAGACTGTAGGCATGGTGAAGTGACTAGAAATGCAAGTGAACATTTAGTTAGTTAAGGTAAAATATTCCTTTAATTAAATATCAAGGTCCAGGATAGGGGTGTGATTATTTAAATGTTAAAAAGTCTAAGTTTCGGACATCCTAAATGTTAAGAACAATTCCTTAAATAAACTATTTTTTGCTGTTTGCCTTACAATGACAAGCCATGTTCTGATGCATGAAAACAGGGAAGGAATCATGCTAGCTACTGTACAATCTGTCACCAATATACATTATATTACAAATATGACTATACAACATATGCATTAAGAAACAACAGAAACATACAATGTGATGATGTAGTAGAATGGTGTTTTCCCACAAACTTTAAAACGTGCCCTCCCTCTACATTCACTGGCCTCTTCAATAGGTACACCTCGTTAGTACAGGGTTGTACTGGAATGCATCTTTAAGTTCACTGATGACACAGCAGTTGCCAGCCCAATCTCCAACAAATATTTACTTAGCATACTGTACATTAATCAATGTGTTTCATTATCTATTCTTTATTACATCCCAGAGACTACTGTACATATGAGTTCTCATTTCAGTGCACTGACATTACTTTTTTTCTTAAGATTTTTGTCTATGACTCTGTTGTATTTGTCCCCAACTAAACACTTCGATTTTTGTTTTAATTCCGAACTGATAGAAAGAGAAGGAAGAGGAAGCAGCTGTGTGAAAAAAATATATATACAAAAGAAACGGCCGGGAAGACAGACACAGGCACAAAGAGGAGACAGAAAAAGGCGGGAAAAGGTGAGGAAAACAGGTAGGTAGTGCAAATATAAAAATGACATTTTGCAATAGCATATAGTTCATTTGAACTTTGTGGGCTATTGGCATTGAATGTGTTACACTTTTGTCCAGAGTGGGATTTTTGGGGAAAAAAGCATGCAACGATTTGTAGTGCACTAATCAAATAGATGTCAATAGATAGGCAGCTAGCTACTAGTAAGCTGTCTATCTATAAGACACTAGTAAGTTATGAACTAGTGGCTTATATTTCGTAACTTCTGAGAATTTCTGAGAATTTCTAAATACAGTTTATAAATGTACTTCAGAGATAAATTCTTTCATAGGTTCATAGAGCTCTCCGCTTTCCAAATAACATACCTGTGTAGCTGGTAAAATGACACTGATATCAACATGATGCATGTAATGTATCAGGGCCGTCTTCGCTCACTCTGGCTAAACTCAAATTGGGTTGGTGTAGGCAGGATTGAACCATTTTATGTAAAAAAAGATGGAGGTAAAGGGGAAAACAGACCTTCTTTGCGTAGATGAGTTGAAGATGTATGTGTGCCAGTAACACAACATGGCTTTAATACTTCTAATCTTTCACAGCGACAAAAAAAGATTTATGTAACTTTTCCTAGATCTAGGTTGACTATAGTAGTGTAGAAACGCACACAGGACAGAGCACAGGATTCTGACAGCAAACTTTCTTGCACGCAGGGTTGGATTGGTTACTTTTTAAATGTAATAAGATTACAAAAAACTATTGTGAATGGAAATATGAGATGGGAGGCATCCAGAACAAATAAAATGTCCACGACATGGCGAAAACCCCCAGTTCAACACGCAAAACCCCCACAAAACACACAAAAGCAATGTCACCTAGTATGAAAGCATTGACTAGTCACACGTCTGGACATCTGAATCACCTATAATGCAGAGGCTGTCTGGATGGCTACTTTTTGCTTAAAAAAAGAGAATAAATATTTATAAATAGTTTTTACTTGTAAATTGTACATGCAGTATTCTGTCCATTATGTCCATTTCAATGAATGTCCAAATAAAGATATAACATAATGTTTTAATGTTTTTTGAGTGCCCCTGTCAATCAAGGTCCCTTGAAATCATCTTAAATTTCTCTAACTGTACCGCAGCCATGGGCAGTGAAATTTGAGTGGAGTGATTGGGAAAACATAATAGAGGAGGATGAGAGAATGCTGAGGTAGTACTATAGGGGCAAAAAGCAAACTGGCTGGACTGAGAGATGGTTAAGATAAAACGAGATATGGAGGGAAATAAAGAGAATGACACATACTGGTACAGAGGCCGATGGAGACAGGAAGTAATAGATTGAATGAAACGAGGCCCGCAAGGAGGACAAAGTGAGAGGTGGAGGGATAAAGCCAGACAGATTAGAGAGAGAAATGATACAGATAAAAGGGGAGTGAATGTGACTGAGTGCGACACAGAGAGAGATAGGCATAGATATAGCATGTGAGAAAGAGAGAGGGAGAGCTATGATAGAAAGTCATTTATCCCCTTCCCCTCAGGAAATGGTAGACATCTGCTCACCTAGTTTATAGAGGAGATCGAGAGGTCAGGAGGCTTCCCCGCATCACCTGTCCATCTGTCACTCCCAACCTGTCGCATGAACTAACGCTAACACACTACCAAAGTCAATTAGCCCACGCTAACACAATTAGCATGGAGACTCAAAACACTGCATAGACGGAAGTTCGCTAACACTTCACAGGCTCATTTCCCCTTCATGAATCATTGAGATGGTTCGGTTTGCGTTAATCAGTGCTAGGCCCTGTTTTTCATTATAAAATGCCTGCAGGAAATGTTGATTTTGCTTCACATATTCTGGTTTATTTTTTTATTGGTTACACAACAGCTGTTTTCGCAGTGATACTAAGACCAGGCTGACTTTATCCCTCACAGTTCTCCAGTGCATACATTCACAGGTATATTCAAGACATTACCAGACCACAAATGTGTCTCTACATATGTGGAGGACTTTCTGTTTGTTTCCATTAATGTTTATCAGTGAATGCATGAATGTGTGGTTGTGCGTTTGGTGTGTTTGAATCTATCTCAGTTTCCATCTGTCTTAGAAAATGCAGTGGTAATCGATTCATAATAGCAATAAGGCACCTCAGCGAGTGGTGGTATATTGCCAATATACCATGGCTCAATGCTTAATCCAGTAGTCATGGAACAGCCTTCTGCAATGTTATATTGCTATATACGGTAACAAACACCCTTGTGCTTATTGCTTAAGTATCCCCTAGCGAATATGTCAAGGTAAGGATATTTCAAAAGTCCTCACATATAAAAATACATATTGTGAACTAGAAGTTGAGGTTTTGAAATAGACATGCGGGTTAAGGTTAAGGTTTAGGAATAAATTAGGGTGTTGGGGTTAATGTTTGTGTTAAGCAGTGCTTAGCTTTAGCCAAATGGGTGGTAGTGAAGGTCAGGGGCCTCGACGGACCAGTTGCTGGGGGGAAAACTCTGACTGTTGTTTGTGCATATGCACCAAACAGGAGTTCAGAGTATTCGGCCTTCTTGGAGACCTTGAATGGAGTCCTGTATGGGGATCCAGTTGGGGATTCCATAGTTCTGCTGGGGGACTTCAACGCGCACGTGGGCAATGATGGAGACACATGGAGAGGCGTGATTGGGAAGAACGGCC
>JACXGM010017890.1:0-19360 GCA_016801145.1 Umbra pygmaea | reverse complement strand
GAGGCCCTGTAGTTGACAGCGCTGGAGGAGGCCCTGTAGTTGACAGCGCTGGAGGAGGCCCTGTAGTTGACAGCGCTGGAGGAGGCTCTGTAGTTGACAGTGCTGGAGGAGGCCCTGTAGTTGACTGCGCTGGAGGGGGCCTTGTAGTTGACAGCGCTGGAAGACGCCCTGTAGTTGACAGCGCTGGATGAGGCCCTGTAGTTGACAGCGCTGGAGGAGGCCCTGTAGTTGACAGCGCTGGAGGAGGCCCTGTAGTTGACAGCGCTGGAGGAGGCTCTGTAGTTGTGGAGGAAGGCACTGGAGGCTGTAGTGCTGCAAAGGGCCCAGGTGGTGTGGAGGCAGGCACTGGAGGCATCCTCACTGAATCCCCCACAGCCTTTACCGCCCGGAGAGCCGCCCTTGCTGATAGATCCCCCTCCCTGGACCTGTTGATGGTGGCCATCGCTGAGAGAGCAGCCATTTCAGCCGCACGTAACACCTCCCTCACTTCCTCCGCTAGCTCTCTCCATCTTTCCAGCCATATCGCCTCCAGCCATTCCCTCGGAGGAGAGAATCTCCCTGCCGCCCTGCCTGGGCTGAAAGGTGTTCGGAACCAGAGGACACGGGGTGGGCCAGGATGTTGCTGGTCTCAAAATCCCTCTGTGGTGGTTCATTCTGTCACGTTGCAGTTAGTGTGTGAAGGAGGGAGACTCAAGCAAGTAGAAGTTCTGTGGTGTTCTTTAATGAATACAGTCGTCACACACGATAATTATAACTTGATTGCTGACATACAGAATAAACTTGCATGTGAGCTGCACAATGGTTAAGAATAGCTAGTGTGCTCTACGCAGCACAGGATGCGGTTGTGACAATTAGACCTTTTGAGATCCTGGTTCCATTACTGAATTCTTTTTTCCAAGAGACTGTTAGTTTGATATGTTTCCTGCAAGAATTTATATATTTTACCTATGATTTTTGCCTCATTTTCAGATTCGAAAACTATATTTTTAATTTTGCTATATTGGTTTAGGTGTTGAAATGGTGATCAATTTAATTAACATTTTCTAAAAGTCAAAATTTTGTACAGAGGGATATTTCCAAATGCTGCTTAAGTACTTTACCACGTTTTGTATGGATATTGTTTTGCTATAAACGCCAGAAGAAATGTTTCTATCAAAACAAGTAAAGGCAGAAATAGATTTATTTAATGTTCTTATTTTTATAAGGATGTTGGACATACATTTTCAACAATATTCACTGGGCAGGTTATTCGGAAAGTATTTAACATTATAATACAGATAATGATTGCATACAAAGCAACATCAGCTGCTTATTTCTGTTTCTGTAAATACAACAAAAAATTGATATCTCTACAAATGATTATAATATTCAATTGCAACATATTTTTATATTATCAAACACGTGAAAAAGAAATGCATAAACTTTTTAAAACAGGCCATCAAACCTGCCGGTCTGTAACATCCCCCTTCTCCCCCAGACAGTACCAGGACTCTCATTTTTAATTCTTTAGCCTTGTATTTGTTTCTGTGTAGTGTTCCCAATCTCTGCTGCCCTCGTGTGGATATGTTAGTGTTGTCAGCCACTCCCTTGTATTAGTTCTTTTCTGTTTAGTCCATTCCAGGTCTTTAGTCTATCCCTTCAGTGTTATGTCCATAGTTGGTATTTTCTGTTTTCATGTTTTCCCGCTTTTTGTGTCACATGTTCTAGTCCTCCAATCCCTTTTGTTGATTAGATTCACAGCTGCACTGTATTAGTAATCATATCACTATTTAGTTATGTTATACCTTTGTGTTGTTGCTGGTCATTGAGGAATTTTCCCTATCACTTCATTGTCTTCGTGATAGTGATGGCGAACTGAAGCTTTCTGAACCAGTGAAGCGTTTCAATCCAATTGTATCGAAAAAAGTTTCAGTATTCGAAGCTTCAGAACTCTATGAGGACATCTGGTGGTGAAAGTTAAGGATAGCATTGTGGCACAAACTGTTTTCACAGATATTAGCCATGAATGTCTTTGAGTCGAAGATGAATACATTTTGAGTATGAATTCATGGTAAATAAATTATGACATAAATGACTAAGCCTATTTGGGACCTTGCATGAATAAAAATGTAATTTCCTTCTCCACAAAAAAAAATGTAGGATTTTGGTTGTGAACGTGTCTTGTGTTTGTTAACAAATACATCAATTTGGGAGGGAAATAAATAATGAACACATTGCACATTGCACACACATTTCTGTGATTATATTGAGTACGTAGCCTACAGCAAAATTGTTTCCTGAGCCAAATAGTTGATATAGGTAGTGCAGAAGGCTTAGGGTAGTTATGGCAGTGTAAAACTGAAGCTTTCATACGTGCTTCAAACATAGATTGTATTATAACGGCTTCAAACCATTAACTACAATTTCATTTGAACCACCGTTGTTTTGGTACGGAAAAATCATGTGACATATGACGTCCGAAGCAGCAACTGCTTCATTCTCTGAATGAATCACCAGAGTGGTTCGCTGCGCAACCGGCACCGGTAGAGTTATAGAACTGTAACTATCAGTAGCCTATAGTAATGGCTTTCTCAAGTCTGTATAAAAACATAAGCATACTTTATAATTATAGGGCTATATGATTAGTGAAGCCATTAGTTTGTGAGCAAAAAAAAAAACAGCCTCAGTCCCAAAAGTGTTGAAAAAATAATGTTCCTTAATAAAAATCTTTGAGTGTTCCCTATCCCACCTCCCCCTGGCCATAGTTACACAAGCACACACAACTTGTGCCGTATTTTCCAAAGCACTCTCTCCCCAGCAACCAATAACACAATAGACAAATGAATCAGTCTTTATTTGTAAAAAGAATGATATCCCATGTTAGTATAATGTACATGTTGCACTGTGTGTGAGTGTGTGTTCGGGGGGGGGGGGGCTAGGTGCATGAACTAGATGTATTTCCAGAGTTCCAGAGCAAATAAAAAAAATCTTTGTGTCATATTTGATGCCACACTGTGATTTAAGCCTTTTGTGCAGGATACGGTTAAGACATTCTTTTATCACCTTGGAAATAGTGCACGTCTACGTCCTATGTTGTCTTTCTCAGTTGCTGAGAGGTTGATAAACTCTTTCGTTTTTACACGTGTTGACTACTGTAATGGTCTTCTAGCTGGGGTATCTAAATCATCAATTGACAAATTGCAATATGTACAAAATTCGGCTGCCAGAATTTTGTCTGGGGTCAAGGCTAGGGATCATATCACCCCTGTCTTGGAGTCTTTGCACTGGCTTCCTGTCAGGTACCATATTGACTTTAAAATCCTTATGTTGGCATTTAAGGCTTTGCACAATCTGGCTCCTCAGTACTTGACTGATTTATTAATGGCCTACATACCAAGTCGTAATCTGTGTTCTTCAGTACTTGTCTGATTTATTAATGCCCTACATACCACGTCGTAATCCGGCCGGATTCCTGGTTCTGACCTGGATTTGCCCTTATGTACGATTACCTGTTATACCGACCTCTGCCTGTCCTGTGACTACTCTCTGGAATATCGAATCTGTACCATTTCTGCCTGCATTGTGTACCGAACCCTGCTTGCCCCTGTTTCTGCCAAAGGATTGTGGAGTGTGTCTGTTCTGCCCAGTCTGTGTACCGACCCTGGCCTGTTTGTTACTGCCTTTTGAACGTTACCAGGTATTCATTGTTTACACATTAAATCCCATTATTATTGACTCAGAGTGTGGGCCTCATTACACTATGCTTCAAAGCTTTGGAATTCTCTCCCGGCCAGTATCAGGGAAGCAAAAACATTAGTGACTTTTTAAAAACATTTTATTTTAGGATTGCTTTCACTTGAATATTTATCGTTTGTTTAGTTTTTACTAAAAGTGTGTAGTTTCTCTGTTATTATGTATGCCTGTTAAGCGCTTTGAGAAAGCAACTTTTAAAGGTGCTATATAAAATAAATGTAGTATTAATACTATTATCGGTAACACTTTACAATAACAGTACATGAAAAATCATGTATTAATACCTGAATTAATAATTACTTTACAATAAACGAATGATGAGTTAAGACATGTACTAATGAAGAACTAACCTTAACTACGACATGAGTCATATGAATTCCTGCATGAATAACACCATCTGAACTACACGTTAGTACATGCTTGATAATTAATGTATTAATTAACACTTTGGTGTAAACTATATCAGAAGATGTAGTAAAAGGGCACAATGTAAAATTGTTCATAGATTTGCCACCAACAACTGTCACAGACATTGAATGACACTAGATGTCATGCAATAATTGCATTTAACCTTAGTCATTGAACACACAATGATGCATTCATTCATCATTAAAAACGATTTAATCACATTCTGTTTAAAGTGATTCCACTGCTGCCATCAAGAGTGAAATATGTATACTAACATATTCATTAAGCAGATGCCATTTTCAATATTTTAAATTTGTGTCTGTGTTAGCACAGATGATGGTTATTTCTGTGGTTATTTTGTGGATTGGTTTACTGTATTTATATCATAATGCAGTCGGATGTTAGTCTTGTGTTCATGCTTTTCTTATGGGCCACTACTGCCCCTTCAAAATGTGTCCACTTT
The DNA here is from genome assembly GCA_016801145.1 of Umbra pygmaea. Classification (NCBI taxonomy): domain Eukaryota; kingdom Metazoa; phylum Chordata; class Actinopteri; order Esociformes; family Umbridae; genus Umbra; species Umbra pygmaea. The sequence goes on along the minus strand of JACXGM010017890.1, from coordinate 14,757 downwards.
CCCCCTACCGTTCAGTTCAAATGCGGGCACATCACCTCTGCTCTTCCACTTCTTTACAAACCACCAAAAAGCACCGAATGATATCTGATTTAGAATTGCTGAATGTGTACCGTAATTGATACATGTTAATTGGAGGGACAAGACAAGAAATTATATTATGATACATTAACAAGTCATATTTTCATGTTACTTTACATGTAATTAATGATGAGTTAGCAATAATGTGCCCCCCCAAGTACAGTCATGACAATATGATGCATTAACTAATCATGAATTCATGTTACTTTATATGTAATTAATGATGAGTTAGCAATAATGTGCCACCCCAAGAACAGTCATGACATTATGATGCATTAACAAGTCATGAATTCATGTTACTTTATAAGTATGAATTAGTAATAATGTGTACAATCAAACAGTCATAAGTAATTATCTACAATGCCAAATAACATCAAGGAAGGTGATTTTTATTTTGCACCAGTATATCCAAGACATATTCACAAGCATGTTAAAAAAACAACTTAAAACGGTAAAAGACAACTTTTATTTAACAGTCTTTTAAACAGCAGTTAACTTTGCATCTACAATATAATTATTCTCTGTTGTCTGCTTTGCATTGAAGCACAGGTTACATCCACATTTGGATAACATGAAGCCATATAATCTTCAAAAGTTTGTTTTCACTTAAATGTATTCTCACATATTTTCCAAACATTAGCTCATCAAAAACAAACATTTTCCCTTTACATCACATGTCATCTTTGTCCTCTCATCAAAAGAGCATTTTTGTAATTATTGTACATTTTATAAGTGTTCACTTTATACAACAGAATAAATCTCATTTGCAGTTAAGCTGTATTACATTTACACTATAAGAACACAAACTTCAATAATAAACATATCTGACTTACAAGAGCTGAAACTGTATCTTTATCTATTATTAACGTGTGCGCCCTTAACCAAGGCCGCAGCAGTAACTGGTCTTACTTGGACCGCGGTAAAGATAGTTTTATATTCACACATTCGCATGCTCCACGGTTACGACACACCGTCTTCGGCCGTGCTGACTGCCGAGTGCCGAATGTCGGACAAGAAATACTGTAGATTTCGGTGAACGGAGTAGTTAGGGACCAAGGTAAAAGTGCATCACACAGAGCTTCAGTTTCTATACGACAGAGTACACATTTCATTTATTAAATAGCTTTTTCGAATGTTGCAATATTTTTCACAAAAAGCAACAGGACACTCTTCATAATACCATCTAACAGCCACAATGCATGCTTTTAATCAAATATCAACTGTTGATTTTTAAGGAATACTTCAATGCAAAAATGCACCATTTTTTAAATAGCTTTCTCAGTTTTTCAGAAATTAACCTTAAACTGCATCAGTATACTCTCCATGGTACCATCTAACAGCTGCAATACATGATTTTCATTAAATATCAATGGTTGACCTTTATGGAATGTAATAAAGCTATAATAGCACCCTTTATAATATGACTTTCTCAGTTTTGGACATATTCATCTAAAAATGTATCAGTATACTCTCCATAGTACAGTCTAACAGCCGCAAGACATGATTTTCATCAAATATCAATCGTTGACCTTTATGGAATGTTTTAAAGCTATAATAGCAGACTTTATGAAATAGCTTTCTCAGTTTTGGTCAAATTCATCTCAAAACGCCACAGTATACTCTCCATAGTACCATCTAACAGCTGCAAGACATGATTTTCATCACATTTTAATCGTTGACATTTATGGAATGTACTAAAGCTGTAATAGCACCCTTTTGGAAATAGCTTTCACAGATTTGGACATATTAATCTAAAAATGCCACAGTATACTCTCCATAGTACTGTATAACAGCCGCAAGACATGATTTTCATCAAATATCCATTGTTGATTTTTAAGGGATAATTTAAAGTAAATAAAGCATCGTTGTTGAAATAGCTTTCTCAATTTTTTAGATATTAATCTCAAACTGCATCAGTATACTCTCCATAGTACCGTCTAACAGCCGCAAGACATGTTTTTCATCACATTTTAATCGTTGACCTTTATGGAATGTAATAAAGCTATAATAGCAGCCTTTATGAAATAGCTTTCTCAATTTTTGAGATATTAACCTCAAACTGCGTCAGTATACTCTCCATAGTACCATCTAACAGCCGCAAGACATGTTTTTCATCACATTTTAACCGTTGACCTTTATGGAATGTAATAAAGCTGTAATAGCACCCTTTATGAAATAGCTTTCTCAGTTTTGGACAAATTCATCTCAAAATGCCACAGTATACTCTACATAGTACTCTAACAGCCGCAAGACATGTTTTTCATCACATTTTAATCGTTGACCTTTATGGAATGTAATAAAGTTGTAATAGCACCCTATTGGAAATAGCTTTCTCAGTTTTGGACATATTCATCTAAAAATGCATCAGTATACTCTCCATAGTACCGTCTAAATTGGCAGAATTTATATGAAATATGTTAATATTAGAAGTTCATACTGCCTATAGTCACAAACAATGTCATTATGAAGATAGCTTAGGTTGTAGCTAATTTAAATCTAGACTTTTCCGCATTATGGAGAGCCGCACAATCTAATGCACACCGGCGTCTCCCATATAAGCAATAAAAAACATGGCCTATTGCCAACCTTGTTGGGCGAAATCAAATTAAAGTGTTCCCACATCTCTGAACGCCCGGTGTCGCGCAACTTTAAAGCTTTCAATTCAATTCCGAAGCAGTCACATGGGTGTGTGTGAAATGAAGCTTCGGACGTCACTGGTCACGTGATTATCACAAAACGAATCAAGCTCCGATACAAAGCTTTATTCCAAATTGGTTCATGTTTTTGATATATGCCTCGAAGCAGCGGGTAACGGGTAACATCACTACTTCGTGAGTACCCTAGTCTTCCATGTTGTGTTATTCAGTATTCTGTATCCAACCGTATTCTGAGTTGGGGTCCTTTTCTTTTCTAGTGATTATTTCCGTTTAGTTTACCTTATAGATATATATATATCTCAAGTATAAGTGTTTTCTGTTAGTAGTTCATGTTTATGGAATCTCCTGCGGGATAGTTTGAGTTTTAAGAATTAAATCTATGTTTATTTTATTTACTGGTGCTTTCGACCTGTTCCTCATTGAAAGCGTGACAGAATGACCAGCCCCACCACAGCAGCTTCTGTTCCCCTGGGACAGGCAACAGATGCAAAGCTGCTGACCTCCAGGTTGGAGGAATCAGAATTAGAGGAAGAGGTTTGGAACAGGAGGATACTGGAGGGAAAACTGGGGACCGTCCGGTTCCGTCAATTTGACCAGGAAGAACCCTTGTATGGGGAATGCCTTCTCCAGGCCATGATGGCCTCCTGTCAGAGTCTCAAGATGGCCTCCTGTCAGAGTCTCAAGATGGCCTCCTGTCAGAGTCTCAAGTGGCCTCCTGTCAATGTCTCAAGATGGCCTCCTGTCAGAGTCTCAAGATGGCCTCCTGTCAGAGTCTCAAGATGGCCTCCTCTCAGAGTCTCAAGATGGCCTCCTGTCAATGTCTCAAGATGGCCTCCTGTCATAGTCTCAAGATGGCCTCCTGTCAGAGTCTCAAGATGGCCTCCTGCCAGAGTCTCAAGATGGCTACCAGCCCCAGTCCCAAGATGGCTACCAGCCCCAGTCCCAAGATGGCTACCAGCCCCAGTCCCAAGATGGCTACCAGCCCCAGTCCCAAGATGGCTACCAGCCCCAGTCCCAAGATGGCTTCCAGCCCCAGTCCCAAGAGGGCTACCAGCCTCAGTCCCAAGATGGCTGTCTGTCCACACTTTGTGTGGTTCTGAAAAATCTATCATAATTCCTGTGCCTAAGAAAACAACTGCCACCTGTATGAATGATTTTAGACCTGTAGCCTTGACTTCTGTGATTATGAAGTATTTTGAACAGCTTGTGAAAGCATACATCAACAACAGCATACCTGTCTCCACTGATCCATTAGAATTTGCATAAAGATCAAATAGAGCTGTGGATGATGCTGTATCCCTGGCTTTACATACTGTGCTTCAACATCTAGAGGGCAGGGATACGTACTGTACAGTATGTCACGATGATATTTGTTGATTATAGCAGTGCCTTCAATACTATCAGACCTTCTATTTTAATACCTAAGCTGTTAGACCTGTGCCTCTGCAATTTCATCTACAGGTGGATGTTACTAGAGTGCAAGCTGAGAAACTTCCTCGGACATGTAAAAAAGGCTCTTATGTGCCAATGCCTACATTTTAAATAGATGTCTGCCAATAGGCCTAAAACATCACATATATGATTATTGTGCCAGAGACTGGGACACTTTAGGTTAATAAGATTCTGACTGAGTAGCAAGATATTATTTAAATTGTGATTCTGTGAGAATTCACAGATAAAGTTTCTCTTTTTTAATCTTCCCCTTAAAATTTGAAGGAATCTACATGTATGTGTGTGTGCAGGGACGCTGACGGGGGGGGGCAACTGGGATTGTTGTCCCAGGCCCAGTCCTGAGGGGGTCCCAAATTTTGTTTTTGCACAGTCATATTTCTTTTACGGGGCGGCCCTAAATGTGGAGTTGTGTCCCGGGCCCGGGGATTCCTGTAGACATCCCTGTGTGTGTGCTGAAATATGTGTGTGCTCAAGTTCCCCATACTTTTAGAGTTACAACTAAGGGATGGCAGCAGTGTATTAAAAATGAACTGACAGCTAGTAAATCTTTGAACATGGAGTGCTAATAATAATAAATGCAATATGTCAGGCTCACAATTTTAACAATTGAAGTACTAATAAAAGTTGGAGAAATTACAAATTCACATCCAGCAAAAGAAAGATGGCAAGTGATGTATGCCCTCAAATATGTAGATGTGCATGGATTTGTCCTGAATCCCTTAAAGAACTTGGGAGCAAATAGGTTATACAGACCTTCTGTATAGTTTAACGTGTCATAATGTAATTGTGTATAGGACAAATATACACACCTTTTGTAATGTTGAACGTGTCATAATATTATTGTGTGTAGGACAGTGAGTGAGTGAAAAGGTGTTTGTGTTTGTCTGGGATGGACAGGAAGAGAGATACCGCAAAGTGTTCAAATGTATACCTCAAATTTGTAGCAAATTCGCCAGGAGTCATTCTTCATGAATACTATGTCAAACATCTCCCTCAGATAAGGCCAAGGATGGTTGGGAATGCCTTGCTGCTTGTCGAATCTCTGGGATCTCCGTTTTCTTCATTTTCAATCATGTTACCATACATAATACTATGCTAACGTTACCGCGATCAAGCCGCAATGATTTGCCGCAAATGAATGCTACCGAATCTGTTGAGTCGTCTTGTAGTGGTGAGTCAAATGTATATTTCGATTCAATTAGATTAAATTCGGCATTGATGATGAGAGAAATAATAACAGAAACATCACTGACATTTTTTTAAACTAAAGAGACAATTTTGTAAAAGGTAAGTAGTAGAAAATACCGATATTCGTGTTAAAAATTTAAGGAGTAAAAGTCAAAAGTCGGCACAAAAAGAAATAGTAAAGTAAAAATATCAGAAAAATCTACTTGAGTACAGTAACGAAGTATTTGTACTTTGTTACTTCCCATCTCTGATACCTATGACTGTATTGCAAAACATCCCACTAATAGTATTGTGAAATTTGCAGACAATACTACTGTGGTAGGACTCATTGACAGCAATAACAAAACAGCCTACAGGGATGAGGTGAGTAACTCTATTGTGTGGTTCCGCAGAAATAATCTGTCCCTCAATGTAGGGAAAACTAAGGAGGTTATCATAGATTTCAGAAGGGAAAAACCCACACATAAACCTGTCTATATTAACAACTCTCCAGTTGAAATTTTCAACACCTTTACCTTCTTAAGCGTCCACATTTCAGACTCTCTCACATGGTCTTTCCATATCAGCTATGCCATTAAGGAGGCACATAAGAGGCTTTATCTCCTTATGTCAGACTGCATCTAAAATCATTGGGGTTCCACTTCCAAAACCTTTACTGGAAACGCAGCACTAGGAAGCACTAGGTATTATGAATGATTAGTCATCCTGCACACAATCTCTTCTCCACCTTCCATCACGGAGACATTTGCAGAGCATCCCAATGCACACATCACGTATTAGGGATAGTTTTTATCCCCAAGTAACAAGGCTACTGAATGATAGTACAACAGGAAGGAGGGCTGAGTTCTGAGATGAGTTACTCTGGTTAATGTGCTTTGATGTTTTTAAATGTAATTCATAATTGTTACTTGATTAATTGATTGGCATAGAGCAGTGGTTCCTAATCCTTGTCCTGGGGACCCACAACCATTCCATATATTAGATGTATCCTAGAGCACACCTGAATCAACTTGTCAACTAATCATAACGCTCTTACCTGCTTGAATCAGGTGAGCTGGTTTAGGGCTACAACAAAAATGTGAGATGGCTGTGGGTCCTCAGGACAAGGATTAAGAACCACTGTTCTATGCCAATCAACTAATGCAAAAGTTTCTGAAATTCGATGTAGTATTCACTCCAGGCGGCTAGGTGGTAGTGTGAAGCACTGCCACACAACACCACCAGGTCCGCCCGCCTGCGTAAAGCCTTCTTTCTACTTCTCTCCCATAAAACCAAAACACAACATGGCGAAGCGATCAACAAAAGCTGACAAATTTGTATTTCTTACAACTGCTGAAAATACTATTGCATGTTTATCAGAGCTGCTAGGGCAACCTGAAGGTCTGATGTATGGAAATAATCTGACATGTTTGTTGTTATTTTCCTGTACTGGCGTAAGTAACGAGAGCCACTGTGAGCAGATCGGTGCCTTCACTGTCTATCAGACTTTTGCGTTTTTACCCTTTAGACGGGAACACGACAGTGGAGCGTTTTTAAGATTTCCACTCTGGAGGGTGGCAATTTTGAGCCCCAAGGCACATCTGGTAAAATATTTTTATATTTTCACCCATGAGTGTTTTCATGTAAACATAGCCTCAGAATCCTCTAACAGGCCTAAAACCTTAGGTGTATAATACTCTCATGTAGTTATTCCATTCTAATTGTTTAAATTGTATTTAAACATGATTATATAGACTTTCATTCTCAACAATCATTACAGATACATTGGATGGAGGAGCATGATTTCTCTACAAAGGATGACTGATTTAAAACCATTTTCATCAGCCTAACCTGCATTATTTCTAATAATGTCCTGCTGTTATATTTTCTATATAACTACATAACCATGGGAATACATTTAGAAAGAGAATGAGAGTTGCCATTTCGGGACACATCCTCCATGACCATATTATGACTTCTGTTTGCAAGCAGGACTGTTCCACACATACACTTGCAACCAGTTCAGTTATCAGAACATGTATGTATCATCCCCTGCCTAGTAGGCAATGTCAGTCAATAAATGTGTGAATTCTGATCATTTTAGTAATCAGGACATGTATATACAGTCGTATGCCAAAATGTTGGCACCCCTGACAATTTCCATGATTTTAATCAATTTCATTTTGATGCAAATTGCACATTTTCCGTTCATCATCCAATAAACTACCTTACACTACTGAAATATTACTGTGCCCTTCAGTTATTTGATAGATCAAAATGAAATTGCTGATCTAAACGGCCAATTTATTATAGACGAAAATCATGGAAAATGTCATGGTTGCCTAAAGTTTTGCATTCAACTGTATCTCCCCTGCCTAGTAGCCAGTGTCAGTCAATAAATGTGTGAATGTTGAACAGTTTCAAGGTTAAAGCATTTTAATTAGTTTCTCTTTGTTATTTTTGTGTTCAATAAAAATCTAATTCTGTACTAGCTTCCATTCTGTGTCTTTTTCACGACAGCATGACAACCTTTTCATGACAGCATTAACAACCTTGTATTTGTAGCACTTCTAAACTATTTTGTTTGCTGTCAAATAAAAATAATTATGATTCTGGGAATAGTTTATTCAATTAGCCTACTTAAATTGTGTGTGAATCTGTGGCACAATGTGTCACGATTGTGCGGTGGTAGAGTAGAGAGGAGGACACAGGCAGGCAGTTTAGCCAGCGTAGTAGCCGATTTATTAGACTAGGTCTGGGAAGAACCAAAGTGAATAAGTTGCAGGGTACGGCTTAGCCTAGTATACATAATGAGAAATCTGAGAATATAGCTCACGTGCTCTCACCAGCGGCACGGAACGCTGATAGCTAACACTCAGTATACATCATGCATATAAATCCTGTTGACGTACAGGGTAACGGGCAGCAATGACACTCTCGAACATATACAGGTACAGGCAATAGCGACTCACTTGTCACAACCAACCTTAGCAAACAGTCCCGGACCGAACTCCAAATCCAACATTCTTCACACTGAACAGCAGGGGCGTAGCACAAAAACCTGGGCCCTATCCATAGGCAGCCCTGATGGGCCCCCATGTTATATATATATAAATATATTCCAGACTTTTCTAGGGCACTCTCTCCCCTTGGGCCCTGGTAATCAGTATTGGTTTTACCCCCAGTCCGACACCCCTGCTGAACAGTATTCAATAATCCACGCCTCCTACCTAGCCGGGGCTGTATATATATAGCAGCACATAACTGAGCTAACAGGACACGGCTGTTCCTGGTATGTAATTAACCCAATCACTACATACAGCATACGTGACCTGAACTCAGTTTCCCAGCAACCCCGGCTAGGGAAGAGGCGTGGTTAACCCCAAAGGGGAATAGTTGCACACATGTATAAGGAGAACACAAACTCTGTGTCACAAAGAAAATGTGGAAACGTCTAAGGGGGGCAAATACTTACGTAATGCTTTCTATATGTCATGTATTTGTTATGTCATGTATATGTTATGTTTACCTCCTCAGATTGATTGGCAGTATGTCCCGTCTGCTCTGTTGTGCTGTGATTGCTATGCAGTTCGCCACAGGTACATATAAAACTACTCTTCACATCCATAACACTATGAATGAGTGTATCAATTGATTTAATTATTTTAAAATTAATGATTTGCTAAAGAAGGAATCATCTTTCTATGAAAGCCAAGTACTAAATTATTTATATTTTAATGTTTGCACCAGGCAAGCTAAGGGCTTTTTCCATATGGCTGAAACTCTGTGTTGCATTGTGATTCAATCTAGTGGTTTATGTTGATAGATGGTAGATAATGGAGGCAGAATGCAAAAGTCTTCCTGTTGTCATGTTTTATTAAAGATGACAGGGAAAAACCAGTGGTGTAAAAAGTATTTGAATTCCATACTTAAGTAAAAGTACAGATATCGATCGTAAAATTGACTTTTATCGATCCTTTTATCGATCCTAAAATTTACTTTTACTTTCTAAAAGTAAAAGTCACCCATAAGAAAACTACTTAAGTAAAAGTCTTAAAGAAGCTCATCTTAAATGTACTTAAGTATCAAAAGTATTTATCTGGTGTTAAAATGTACTCAAAAGTATCAAAAGTTAAAGTACAAAGAGAGGAAAAAAGACAGAATTTTTTTTCTTTCTCTCTCCAAGCTTAATTAATTGTCTCCCTACATCACATTTAACATGAACCATCACTTTGAACTTTAACTTGTGATACAGTACCTATATACTATACGTTTTAGTTTCAAAGTAGTCAAGCCATACTCTCAACCCAAATGTTTGGGGAAATATTTCATAAACCTTTGTAGGACAATGGTTCTCAAACATCTTAGGTGCCACCAGCCAGTCCATGTACTTAAACTATAGCTGAGCGAGCACACCGGATTCAACTATTAATCAACACGTCAGTCATTAGTGAATCTGATCTGATAGTTCGGGGCTACAGCTATACTTTGTAAACACATCTGGGAGGGCATGGCCATTCACAGAACTTTTAAACTGCATGTGCGGAAGTGAGAAAAACAAAAGGCACCCAAAGACAAACAAAACAAATTGCAACCATGACTTGAGAATTGTTATTATTTTGATTATTTAGTTGACCTACAACATCATTATATTATGATAGCCTATATAAAATGATTTAAGTTGTACTTAGTCAAACAATGAAGTCTAAAAGTATATTATTTCATTAACATTATTTGTGTGTCATTGAAAGGAGCGAAACATGCCACAATCTAATGATTTGTATTTCACAAAACAATTTTGGAACAAATTAAATTGCTTATCAGCAATAAGCAAATCAATAAAATAGTGAAATTCTATTATTCCTACTATATTAGTATGCGTACTATAGTAGTATAGTATATCTGATGTAATATAATTCCCAATTTCCCTGAATATGTTGCCTGATAAACTTGTTGTCAACAATAGGCATAATACCAAACATACAGAAATACAGTTATCAAAAAGGCTAGCTAGAAAGGATGGTTTTCAACATAGCCCTTCATAATCTAACATCCTAATCATGGAACACAAATCTAATATTACATTAAATGCTAATACATTATGATGTAAAGGCAAACAATGTATTGCCACTAAACAACATAATTACATCTGTGATATTTAGCTGACTGCTGGTAAGCTAACAAACGCATTGTTTCACTTTGGCCAACCTAAAACTAACTGCAGGTTGCTTGGCAAGTTAGCAAGTAGATACTACCTTCATGGGTGACTCCAAGAGTGTATGGCTGCAGCCTGGATCGTCCCGTGTCATGCCCTCTCGTCTCATGCCCTCCCGCCTGGTGCTGTGCCCGAGCTTCGACTTTTCAAAGTAAAAGATCACGTCTGGTCCGCTATGTCTTTTTCCTACGTTGATGTTTTGGTTGTTTTTTAACTAAAAAGTTAATGCAATCACATAAATTAATAAAATACTTAAAAACGATGTCTTTTTCCTACTTTAGTGTTTTGGGTGTTTTTTTAACTAAACAGTAACTGCAATCACACAAATGAATAAAATTCTTAAAAATATATCTGTCTTTAAGATAAATGCAGACTATCATGCTAATGAATAAAATACTTATAAAATATATGTCCGTTTATTAAATAAATGCTGACTTGACAAACAAAAAATCCATTCTATGGCTGCAGCCTGGAGCCTCCCGTCTCATGCCCTCCCACCTGGTCCGGTCCCGGAGTTTCTACTTTACATAGCGGACCAGACGTGAGCTTTTAATATGTCTGCTTCCTACTACTGTGTTTTTTAACTAAACAGTAACGGCAATTGCAAAAATGTATAAAATACTTTAAAAATATCTGTCTTTAAGATAAATGCAGACTATCATGCTAATGAATAAAATACGTAGTTTATTTTTTTATGGTAAAAGTCATTGCAGGTTTCATCAAATATACGTTATCAGGGACTATATTTATGGCTAAACTTGTTAATTTAACAGTTTAAATCGATTTTCAATTGATTGCAACAAACAAACTCACAAATTTACATGTGACTTCATCTGGAAAATAATTCGCGATTTCATGTTTTTGACCGTCTGAATTTACCGTTGGACACGAGACGGGAGGGCATTAGTGATGGGAAGTTCGATTCTTTTTACTGAATCGTATCTTTGAATCTCGTTCATTCAAATGAACAAATCATTTTGATTCGTATCGTTCATTTGCGCATGCGCAGATCGAAATGAACGAAAAGAACCACTGATCCGTACCGTATGTACTGGATCATAGAAATAAGCCTTCGCAAAAAAGAAGGAAATAATTAGTTAACCATATAATGGATCATAGAAGTAATTAATGCACCTGCGCAAATCCAAAAACATTTAAGATAATGAACTAATCTCATATGACGTCTGGTAGAAAGTTTTACATTTGAGGCAATAAAATAAGTGTATGTCAAGTGTGTTGTTTATTTCCATCCCGCAGCCTGAACTTTATATTATTCAAACATTTGTTCATTTGAGACAGTGCACATAGGCAAAATGTAACAGCCTACCGTATAATCAATTCATTATAACAAAGATATTCAGTGGCCAAGCAGTAATACGGATACATACGTGTGTAGTAAACCCATTATTTTAAATATCCGGCGTCATATGACTTCGTAACAATTAACATAAAGCTTAAAATATTTATTTTGTACATAATCCTGTAATAGGATCAACAGATCTATATGTAAACTATGATAAAGGTGCATTTGTCAAATTTGTAGTAATTTGTTCGGACTAGTTAAGTCAGTCTACATTCATGAGCAAACATGTGCAAATCCAATAACTACATCTTATTGAATAATAGAGTAATGTGCCTGCCCCAAAATGAACGATATGAACGATCCAGGTATTAGTACCGAGCAGTATACTGGATCAAAGAAGTAGTGCGGCGGTGCGAAAAAGAATGAAATGAACGACTCATGTACCAGTACCGGGCAATGTACTAGTACAACATACTAGTATCGAGCAGTATACTGAATCATAGAAGTAATGCGCCTGCGCCAAAAAGAACGACATGAATGACTCATGTACCAGTACGGAGCAGTATACTGGATCATAGAAGTAATGCGCTTGCGCAAAAATGAACGATATGAACGATTCAGATACTAGTACCGAGCAGTATACTGGATCATAGAAGTAATGCGTTTGCACAAAAATAAACGATTTTGAACGATTTAGATACTAGTACTGAGCAGTATAATGGGTCATAGAAGTAATGTGCCTGCACGAAAATGAACGAAATGAGCGATCCAGTATGAATCGTATGTACCGTTCTTTTAAAAGATTCGTTCAAAATGAACGAATCGTTCATGAATCGCCCATCACTAGAGGGCATGACACGGGAGGGCATGACACGGGAGGGCATGACACGGGAGGCTCCAGGCTGCAGCCATACCCGCCTCGCTGATTCCGGTCGCTGACATACTGTATTAACTCCCTGCTGAAGGGATGGACTACGTACTGGGTTTAACTTCAAAGATGTTTATATTAACTGATTGAAGAATAAAAACACTATATACAGTATTTTGGAACAGTTGGTTCATTTGAAATCAATAGATTGCAGCCTGCCATATAGCATCTGTTGATGTGAGGTGCTTCATATGATTCAAGATGCTTGAGGCAGACGTGGATAAAGTATTTTCCTGGGCATAGCGTGCATGTTACATGAACATTCTTGCCTTTAATTTCAAAGAGGGAGAGAAGTAGTGCCGTACTTCCTGTTAGAGAACGCTACGTTTGAATTTCATTTTAATAAGCGAGAGAAGTAGTGCCATGCTTCCAGTTTTAGAATGCTACCTTTGAATTTAATTTCAATGAGCGAGAAGTAGTGCCGTACTTCCAGTTTGAGAACGCTACCTTTGAATTTAATTTTAATAAGCGAGAGAAGTAGTGCCGTACTTACAGTTCGAGAACGCTACCTTTCAATTTCATTTCAATGAGCGAGAGAAATAGTGCCAAACTTCCAGTTCGGGAAAGCTACCTTTGAATTTCACTTAAATAAGCGAGAGAAGTATTGCCATACTTCCAGTTCGGGAAAGCTACCTTTGAATTTCACTTCAATGAGCGAGAGAAGTAGTGTGGTGATTCAAGTTCGAGAACGCTACCTTTGAATTTCCCTGGCTCATCGCTGTTGTCGCTGTCTTGTGTTTAGTGGTAGTCACAGCATGTAGTGAGACAGCGTGAGCACAGCATCCACCCACCCAGCCAATCATCATCGCAATTGCAACAGGGTCATCATCCCCACCCCTAATCTCTCCAGGCAGCTGATATGTAGCCAAAACCTGACACCTCGCGCTTCATTCAACCAAATTGTATTAACGCGCCACTTTACATTCTCAGTAACGATAAAGGCATTGCAACAATGGGAAAAGTAATTACTTAGATTACTCTGTTACTGAAAATATAATGCCGTTAGTAACGCCATTATACTTAAATGATACTGGGATGAATTCACAATGACACACAACAAGCAACAAACAAAGGGAAAACTTATACAAACATTGATTAGTCAACAGGGAGCAGCTGATGTAATTAAGGAAAGTAACACAAAGATAATGACATGTGCATTGGAATATGGGATATTGTCCATGCCTGGCCACCGGATGGAGCCAACCCACTATGTGGCCCAGTCCTCAATCCCTGAACATGTTACATTCAACTATTTATATACCAGCTCAACATAGATTCTAACATTTCCATTATACAATCAGTAGACTTTCAGCCATGGAACTACAGGGTGAATTTTACATTAATTAAACCACAGGTCTTCCACAGTATTGACATTTTCTGTACATGCGTCTGTACGTTCTGGTAGTACCCGGATTGTATGCTGCACCCAGTGTGAACACCATGGAGATGAAGGTAGAAGTTGAGCCACAGTCACCATGCCCAGCTGGGTGGCATCAGAACGGGCATCAATGCTTCTCCTTCTACCCTGTCTGGGCCACCTGGGCCTCAGCTGAGGTAACACTTATAATAACAGGAGAAATACACTGCAGCCCAACTAGTTGAGTTCGTTTATAATAACAGGAGAAATACACTGTAGCACGACTAGTTCAGTTAGTTAATAATGAAGTAAAAATACACCACAGCACAACTAGTTCAGTTAGTTATTAATAACAAGAGAAAAACAACACATCACAACTAGTTCAGTTAGTTTATAATAACTAGAAAAATACAACACAGCACAACTAGTTCAGTTAGATAACAAAAGAAAAACACCACAGCACAACTAGGTCAGTTAGTGTATAATAACAGGAGAAATATACCAAAGCACAACTTGTTCAGTTAGTTTATAATAACAGGAGAAATACACCACAGCACAACTAGTTCAGTTAGTTTATAATAACAGGAGAAATACACCACA
>JACXGM010017889.1:0-10352 GCA_016801145.1 Umbra pygmaea | reverse complement strand
CACACACACACACACACACACACACACACACACACACACACACACACACACACACACACACACACACACACACACACACACCCAGCGGCACACAGAGAACACACACTATGCACAATACCACAGAGCTCCTCTCAGAGGGAAAAGCAAAAAGGTTAAATAAATAATGAAGAAGAGTTGAAAAGAGCTGCTGAATGTTTTATGAATCTGGGACATGATAATCTCTCAGTCAAGGCTGCATGCTTCTGCCTTTCACTGCCTTTCACACAGAGACAGTGGCGTGTCCAGAACATTTTGAATGGGGTGGCCAATGGGTCTGTCCCCATTTATGGGGGGCAAATATTTTAAACCGATTATTAATTGATGAATGTTTTATTTCATTATAATTGTCATTAAACACATTAAATGCTTCATCTTATAATTTGATTATTGTTTTATGCATTCAAGGTTAGATTTCTATATCATAGTACTATATACCAGTAGTACAGTGATTCTCAAACTTCTCCTGGGGGACAGACGGCTGGCTCACTGATTTGTTGTAATAATAATTTGTTCAGCTAATATAGTGCTTTTCAAGAACCCAAAGTGCCTTACACAGCGAGGGGGAAAGCCCACCTCATTCACCACCAATGTGTAGCACCCACCTGGGTGATGCATGGCAGCCATTTTGCGCCAGAACGCTCACCACAAATCAGCTATCAGATGGAGAGATGAGTAGTTCTAGTTGGGAATTTGGCCATGACACCGGGGTTAACACCCCTACTCTTACAATAAGTGCCATGGGATTTTTAATGACCAGGACACACATTTAACGTCCCATCCGAAAGACGGCACCCTAAGCAGGGCAGATGTCCCCGTCACTGCCCTGGGGCATTTTGATTGATCTTTAGACCAGAGGGAAGAGTGCCCCCTACTAGCCCTCCAACGCCACTTCCAGCAACACTGGTCTCCCATCCAGGGACTAACCAGGCCTGACCCTGCTTAGCTTTAAAAGCAAACCAGCAGGGCAATACAGGGCTCTATGCTGCTGGTGTGGAAAAAATGCCTAGAACTAGCTCACCTGATTCAAGCATGTAAGGCCTTGAATAGCTGACAAGTTGATTCAGGTGTGCTATCTTTGGGATGCATCTAATACCAGGCATTGCTGGGGGTCACCCAGGAGAGGTTTGAAAACCACCGCAATACAGCTCTGGAAAAAAATAGACAACCCCTGCAAAATCATCAATTTCTCAGGTTTTACTATTGATGAATGTTGTTTGGTTAAAATGAACATTTCTGTTTATTCAATAAACAACTGATATAATTTCTCCCAAATTAAAATTGTATATTGTCATTCAGAGCATTTATTTGCAGAAAATAAGACAAATGGTCAAAATAACAATAAAAGATGCAGTGTTGCCAGAACAGAAGGAAAATAACTTATTATTCATCTTTAAACACAATATGTGTTAACTTGGGAAGAGAGTTCAGAAATCCATATTTGGTGGAAAAATAATAGATAATAATAATTAATAATAGGCTTTCATACATCTAGGCATGCTCTCCACCAGTCTTTCACATTGATGTTGGGTGACTATGCCCCTCCTGGTGCAAACAATCTAACAGCACAAGCTTGTTTGACGGCTTGTGACTATCCATCTTCCTCTTGATCACATTCCAGATGTTTTCAAAAGGGTTGATTTAAGAAGAATTTGCAGAGGTGTACATTTTTTTCCAGAGCTGTATACTGTACTGTATCAGTTCACTTGAAAGTGGTATCACTAACAACTCAGCCATTTGAAGATAATTCAAAATGCAACATTCTACATTCCACTCATCATAATGTTATGAAAGAAGCGTTGCTTTAAGGCAGTGATACTCAAATCATTGTTGTTTCCCCACACATAGAGAGAAGGCTGTTTCATAAAATGTGTGCATGTCATCTTAATCGCTTTCTAAACATGTCTGAAAAAAACAATAAAAAGAGGCAAGATGTTTAGCAATTTTAGAGTCTAGTTTTGTCTACAGACAAAGCTGTAGGATTTTCCCACTTTGATTCATCACCACCACTCACCATTATAGACCATTGAGTTTGGCTCAAAGTTGGTAAAGTGCCAACAATTATTACGATGTTGATTATGGAAATACTCACAATAGCCAAAAATATATTTTCAGATGAATCTGGTTTATTGATGAAGCATTCAACATATAGTAGACAGCTATTTATTGACCTTTCAACAATTAATGTTTTCAAGTTCATATGCTAACTGTGAAGAACACCTGTATCGTACAGTGCGGTTATGAATGCTGAATGTGACGCAAAGTCAACTTAAAGTCAGCTAGTTATCAATATTAGTTAAAACACCAACATGATATATCTAAAGGTGAAAAGTAATCCATGCTAGTAAAGTAAAACTTGACAACCCTATTCAGTTTGACCAGTTCACAACAGGTGTTCTTTGGTCAGTTTGGTTTCAAATATGACGCTTTCGCTACGGCAGCGTCCAGGGGCACACTGTACATGTTGACGTTAAAGTGGCTGTACCGGAATTGGATTAACTGTTCCGAATGCTACTTGGGAATAGTATAGTACTAAAATCAGATCAGCTCTAAGTTAGTTGCACAACGGCTAATGGCCCTGCACTATTGATTTGATTTAATTGAATGACGGCCAATAACAGATTGTTTGGGGTAATAACGGCCAATAGCAGATTGTTTGGGGTGGCAAAAATAATTTCATGGGTGAGCACGGCCCTCCTGGACACGCTCCTGCAGAGACAGAGAGACAACAGACAGAAAATAGCGAAAAAGACAGGGAGTACAGAAAGAAAACAGAGAGTGAACTTTCAGAAAGAGGAGGGTGAGCAAAAAGAGCAAGGTACAGAGTACAGTAGTCAAGCTATATTGAGGAGGAGGAGGAGAGGGGCTGACAGGCAGAGAGGACAGCGGGTAACAGGCAGATGCCAGCCAGGGGAAGGACCAAGGGTTGAAGGAGAACAGGTCCTAGAGATGAACAAACAGATTGGTTTGGCCGAAGAACGAGGCAGCTGAACATCTGGAGGCCACATCAAAACCAATCAGGCTCTTATTAAAACTCTTACATTTGAAAACCGCAAACAATCTGCATTAATTCAGGCTTTACGTCAAACACCAACAAACCCTCAAGCTAAAACAGACTGGGCAATAGAATGATGAAATATGTTAAAAAAAAAGTGAGTGTGATTTTAAAATCTTTAAAATCTATTGTTACAACATAATGAAACGTAGGATGTTATTCTTTAGTAGTGCAAGAGTCACAGAGCAGTAAAATCCATAGGGACACCTCTGATTATTATTGGTAATGTTATTACCTGGATGCTGAACACGTCACAGCCAGAATGATTAAACCCTGACAGGTACATGGAGCAGCCAGCTGTGTGCTCATTCAGCATTGTTTCCTTCCCCTCACCTTGTATGCGGATGCGTAGGTCTCTGCTGCGTAGGTTGATGTCATTGGCAACCTCACACCTGTACACTCCTGAGTCATTGCGGTGGAGGGGCCTCACAAAGAGCAATGTGTTGTTCACCATGTCCACTCCATCCGGCATGTCTCCGTCCAGCCTTGAGATCAAAGACACATGCAATTAAACCCAAACATGGGTTCCATGTTCAATGTATGACGGGAGCACGTCTGTACATAGAGACACAAAGTGACGAGCGCTCACGGACCTGATCCATTTGTAGTGGTGGGCGGGGGGGTTTGCGTTGGCTTTGCAAGTCAGCTGGATGTTCTGGCGGCCTACATACCAGTCCCCATCATAGCCCAGCACCGTGATGTCTGGGGCGTCTGCACAGAAAATACAGAGCCCAAATCAACACCTACACACCCAGACCCTTCGTGTTGAACGAGTGAATCAAACTAATATCCCAGCATCATAAATGTGAGTGATTGCATAGTGGGGACTGGTGTCATACACACACTCACATTGCACGTTGAGCTGGTAAGGGATCCTGAAGTCGGCGTGCAGGGCGGGGTGGCGCACCACACAGGTGAGCGTG
This sequence comes from Umbra pygmaea, assembly GCA_016801145.1. Taxonomy (NCBI): domain Eukaryota; kingdom Metazoa; phylum Chordata; class Actinopteri; order Esociformes; family Umbridae; genus Umbra; species Umbra pygmaea. Next base: position 6,338 of record JACXGM010017889.1, on the reverse strand, counting down.
TGACCCTGGACATGCCGTGTGGGCTGCCACAGGTAGCGCACCTGGGTGCTGGTGGTGCCGTTGGCCTCATCCTGAAGAGTCACCTCTGATTGGCCAAACAAGTCTGTCTCCCAGGAGACCTCGGCGGCGGGGCGGGCCCGCTCAGCAATGCACGTGGCCACCACAGTTTCATTGCCCTCGTCAATCAGAGGCAGCGACCCCGCCGACACATAGACCTTGGGTTCCACTGAGAGAGGGGACGGTGAGAAAGCCTGCATCGTTTAGTCACAGTTCCACCAGCCTATGGGAAAGTAGTTCCTGAGGAAGCTCTGGGAGAGGTGCCAAACAGCCCTCATCCAGTCATTCATTCACCAAGCTCCTGTTTCCACCCTCTCCATCTCCCTATCTCCCTGTCCTACTACGCACTAGCAGCTCAGGGACTTTAACCTCCCCATAACAGTGCATGTTAGTACAGTATGTATGCATGCCATAGCCTGGAATGATCCATCTATCTTACCCCAACCTCGCTCATTCCTCTTTGAGCATCCCTTAAAATAGAGAAGCTGTGGAACTCAAAACACACACAATGCCCAGTACATTCTTCTAGCTCTAATTATAGCAACCTGTACAGCCCTCCCTGTTCTCATTACTTCACCATCAGTATCCAACAGTTAGTGTTTACCTCACTGCAAGGCCTAGCAATCATCTGTCATACTGTTTACCTCACTGCAAGACCCCATCTTCAACTGCCATACTGTTTACCTCACTGTAAATCCCAATTTTCAACTGTCATACTTACCAAGCACACTGATGGTAGTGGAGGCCTGTGTGTTGCCTAGAGGGAAGGTAGCCACCTTGCAGGTGTAAACGCCAATGTCTGCGAAACCCACATCCTCCAGTATGATGGTGGCGTCGTGGGCGGATGGTGAGCGGAAAGACAGGCGGCGTGCGTATTCAGGGTTGATGGAGATGCCAAACACAGGGTTGTACACTGCCACAGTCAATGGGCCCGTGGGCAGCAGGTGCTCCCAGGAACTCTGGGTAAGACTGAGGTTGACCCCCACCTCCACGGTACAACCCAACGTCACATTCTTCCCCAACACAGCACTCACCTTCTTGGGCACAAGCACCTGACTACCCCACACTCCTGGAGGAACAGAAAGAGAATATTTAGGTTCACTATCAACTACCAGTTCCCTAATATTAATTCTGAAGCAGGGGTAAGTCACTAAGTTTAACCAGATTAGTTTGAATTGGGCAATAAACCGGACATATGTGATGTGTAAACGTGTAGGTCTGTAAATGTGGATGTTAATGATAGCCTATTCTGTCACAGTCATTTAATTGCTAACAGTCATCTTTATTACAACACCAGCTGCTGCAGATTCTAACCAAAACACACACCTAACCATGAATCAACACTCAGACAGAGCCATATAACCAAGAATCAAGACACACAATGAGCCATTTAACCATGAATGAAAAGACAAACAATGAGCCATATCCATGAATCAAGACACACAGAGACACTTAACCATGAATCAACACTCAAGCCAAGCCGTATACAGTTGCAATCAAAATTATTCAACACTTATTGCAAAAAAGGTTTATTGTCAAAATGTAGACTTCTAGCTGTTTGCAATGAACAAATCAAACAAAAGCAATTGAAATGGCTCAACACATGAAATGCTTCAAGTGATTTCCTCAAACTCACTTGCAAATGCAACTGATAATGACTTCTCCAGTCTCTAAATTATTCAACCCCTTATGGCAAGCATCTTTAATACTTAGTAGAGCACCCTTGTGCTGTTATGACTTGCTTCAAACAAGATACATAGCCAGACACCAGCCTCTGGCAGCGTTCCTGAGAAATCTTAAATTATTCCTCATCAGCAATTGCTTCAGTTCAGTCACATTCTTGGGTTTTTGTGCTGCTACAGTCTTCTTCAAATCCCACCAAAGATTTTCTATGGGGTTCAAGTCAGGTGACTGTGATGGCCACTCTAGAATCTTCCAGGACCTCTTCTACAAACAAGCCTTGGTGGAATTTGAGGTATGCTTGAGATCATTGTCCTGTTAGAAGGTCCAATAACGCCCAAGCTACAACTTCCTCACAAATGGCATGACGTTTCCTCCTAGGATTTCCTGAAACTTCAATGAATCCGCCTTCCACACGCTGCAGGTTTCCTGTGCCAGAGGATGCAAAGCAGCCCCAGATCATCACTGAGCCACCACAATGCTTGACTGTGGGCAGGGTGTTCTCAGCATATGCTTCATTCTTCAACCTATAAACATATCACTTTAAGATTATAAGTTCCAGTTGTGTCAATGCTCCACAGAACAGAATCACAATCCCTCTGGCTTCTTTATATGATTTTAAGCATATTGGAAGCAACTTTTCTTGTGCGTTTGACTCAGTAGTGGTGTACATCTTGGAGTTCTGGCATGGAAACCTTCTGTGTGTAGCACACGGCTTTCTGTGCTCATTGAAACCTCAGTACCTGTTACCTGTTAACACCAAGTCTTGCTTCAGGTCTTTTCCAGTCACTTGGTTTTTCACAACCTGCTATCTCAGAAATCTGGTTGCAGCTGTGGATGTCTTCCATTTCCTGCGCCATCCAGGTAGTGTAACCACCATTCCATTTAGTTTGAACTTGTGAACTATGCTTCCACCGGTGTCTCTGGAAACATTCAGTGCCTTCGCTATCTTTTTGCACCCTGTTCCTTGTTTATTAAGGGCAATGATCTCTTAACTTTTTTGACCATTCATCTGACTGAGCCAAGTTTCAACAAACCCCTAGCCAGTTCAGGTATTTCATGTGTTCCAGCTCAAGCACACCTGGTGTAACTAATAAAGTCCTTGATTAGTTTCATCAGGTGTGGTTGAGTCAACACCTGTTTTGCATTTTTGTGCTGTTGTAAGGGATACTATTCAGGGGTTGAAAAATTTAGAGACTGGAGAAGTCATGAGTTGCAATTTCACTTGGATTGGTGGAAACCACATGAAGCATTCATTGTGTTGAGCCATTTCAATTGCTTTTGTTGGATTTGTTCATTGCAAACAGCTAGAAGTCTACATTTTGACAATAAACCTGATTTGCAATGGGGGTTGAATAATTTGATTGCAACTGTAACCATGAATCAAAACACACACAGGTCATTGCAACTGGAGTCTTGTACAGTACAGTCCTTAACCAATGGTCAGAGCCATGCTGTTTTTGCTATAGAGTCAAGGTGACCTCATCCCCTACATTTCCTTAGGTCATGTGCCACCTAAAGACAAACAGTCAGAGATCAATATCCATCAATCTGCTGTGTGTGTGTGTGTGTTTGTGTGTGTGGGGTGGGGTGGGTGGTTGGGAGAGACTGTTTTGTGAACAGAAATCAGTTGAAAGGGTATTGACGTCAGCTCTGCTAAGACATTTCCAAACCAAACACATGCTTAGTCGATGCCATCAAACCAAGCGTTTCCAGACATATGCAGAGTTGGTCATGAATCCTGAGCAGCCGGACTGCTTTTCCATCAACATACTGGACAGGCTATGTAGGCTTGTTTGAGTTCTGAAAAGCATAGCGCCTTCTGGAACAATAACTGCCTGCCCTACTGCTGACCTGAAAACAAGAATTAAAAGCAGCCCTCGGTGAAACTACTTTCTGTCCCTGCTCGTTCTGCTCCAATCAGACGCCCTCCCCAAAGCTTTAGTCAGTCTTCCTCTAGTCATTCAGATTGCTGTCCACAACAATATTAAGACTAAGCTTTAGTCAGTCAGTCTTCCTCTAGTCATTCAGATGGGCTGTCCACAACAATATTAAGACTAAGCTTTAGTCAGTCAGTCTTCCTCTAGTCATTCAGATGGGCTGTCCACAACAATATTAAGACTAAGGTTTAGTCAGTCTTCCTCTAGTCATTCAGATGGGCTGTCCACAACAATATTAAGACTAAGCTTTAGTCAGTCTTCCTCTAGTCATTCAGATGGGCTGTCCACAACAATATTAAGACTAAGCTTTAGTCACTCTTCCTCTATTCATTCAGATGGGCTGTCCACAACAATATTAAGACTAAGCAGTGCTCCAGAGACCTGGGGGGGTGTAGGACCCAGGAGGAGTGGAGACAGGGAAGAGATCCTCCAATGTGATGAAAGTACTAGTGGAGAAGAAACAGGCTGAAGTATGAAACAATTTGAAACACAGATGAGAGGAAACGAATGCTCAGAAATTCTCCTGGGGAGATGAACCATTGTAAGGAACGGTAGACCCAGATAGATCCGTGGGAAACACCGTCCTAATAACAGCACCCTGCTTCAAACCAAATCACTAGTTACAACAAGCTGCCAGGGGGAAGACGTCATTGTAAAACTAAAACCCGCCGCATTGCTAGGGCAACTGATTCCAAACATTCCAGTTGTTGTTGTCGTGCCAACAAACATCCAGGCCGATCTCCAGCCCCCACCAACAGAAAACACATGTTGTAGCCCAGCCCTCTACCCTAATGGCTCAAGCACAGCGGGTCACATCAGGTAGAGGGAAGAAGCCCTTGTTAAATAACATGGTTTTATTTCAGGCAACACATCTGACCTCTCAGACAAGTCATTGGCATCAACCACTCAGTTGGGTCCTGTTGTAAATACAAGATGGGAAACAGATCCTGGTTATTTTGAAACAGAACGTAGCCTAAAGACCAGGATGTTCACACAACTGCACCACCGTGAACAGTTGACTTATTGAGGCAAAACAGTCTACAGCAGGGTATTCAACTCTTACCCTAAGGGAATAGGAGCCTGCTGGTTATCTGTTCTACATGATGATTAAATTGAACCCACCTGGTACACCAGTTCTAAATAAATCCCAATTTACAAGGTTGCAATGAAAAAAATCAGAGTGGAACGGGCATTGAGAGCCAGAGTTGAATAGGGCTGGTCTACAGGCTGGAGCACTACTGCCACATATGTTGACTCTTGTTCAGGTCAGAGATCAATGGCAGCTGTGTCCACTCCTGGTTGTTTCATTCATTATCCAGCTGACCTTTGTGGTTAGTTATGTTCAGCTATTTACACAAAGCAACTGCATTCCCAGCCAGGAATTCCACAATACCCAACTAACTGACTCCAAACAGGTGATGGTTGAAGAGCACTGGAAGCCCAACAGAGGCCTCTGATGACGGGACAAATGGCGGAGCGTCTGTCGAACCAAGCCATTCTCTGTGGTCCAGGAGAGTGGCTACATAGCTGCTGCTCAGCACTGGGGTCGTAAGGTTTTCATCCCGGGAGGAAGGGGCTTTAAATTGCTACGGATATTAATAACTAGACCACTAGAGCTCTGCTCATGGATATTAATAACCAGACCACTAGAGCTCTGCTCATGGATATTAATAACCAGACCACTAAAGATCTGCTCATGGATATTAATAACCAGACCACTAGAGCTCTGCTCATGGATAATAATAACCAGATCACTAGAGATCTGCTCATGGATATTAATAACCAGACCACTAGAGATCTTCTCATGGATATTAATAACCAGACCACTAGAGATCTTCTCATGGATATTAATAACCAGACCAATAGAGATCTGCTCATGGATATTAATAACCAGACAACTAGAGCTCTGCTCATGGATAATAATAACCAGATCACTAGAGATCTGCTCATGGAGATTAATAACCAGACCACTAGAGATCTTCTCATGGATATTAATAACCAGACCAATAGAGATCTGCTCATGGATATTATTAACCAGACAACTAGAGCTCTGCTCATGGATAATAATAACCAGATCACTAGAGATCTGCTCATGGAGTTTAATAACCAGACCACTAGAGATCTGCTCATGGAGATTAATAACCAGACCACTAGAGATATTCTCATGGATATTAATAACCAGACCAATAGAGATCTGCTCATGGATATTAATAACCAGACCAATAGAGATCTGCTCAATCACAGTTTTCGTTTAAAAGTATTTTAAGGATCCTCTCAGAAGAAGAGATGGGAAGAAAACAAAGCCTCTTTCACTCTGACCTTCAGTGTAATCACCTAGAAAACCATCAGCACAAAACGGGGCCTTCCTCCACAACCCCAGCTGAAACAAACTGTGAAACTATTGAAATGTCACCTTCTACTGTATCAAAATGAATCCACCAAAACAGTAGCTAGACCTACACAGTGGAAAAAAAGCTACTGTAGCACTTGACACACACACACACACACACACACACACACACACACACACACACACACACACACACACACACACACACACACACACACACACACACACACACACACACACACACACACACACACACACACACACACACACACACACACACACACACACACACACACACACACACACACACA
>JACXGM010017888.1:0-19433 GCA_016801145.1 Umbra pygmaea | reverse complement strand
AATGCCTGGGTCAGAGCATCTCTGAAAGGGCAAGGCTTGTGGGGGGGGGGGGGGCTCCCGGTCAGCAGTGGTGAGTATCTACTAACAGTGGTCTAAGAAGGATCAAACTACAAAGTGGTGACAGGGTGTTAGGGGCCCAAGGCTCATCAATGCACAAGGGTGCTCATCAATGAAACTCTGAACCCTGTTTACTTTATAGAACATTCTATGCAAAAACAAATTGTTGTTTGTGGATACATCTTAGTAACTCCTTTTGTTTGCAATAATGTTCATAATGTTCACAACAAGTATATTTAACTCCATAGTTGACCTACTCAGTTATTTGGGATTTTCTAATCTTAATTTGGAAACATCAATAATATGAAAATCCAGAAGGCAGTGTCCAAAATGAACTTTTTTTAAATCCACCAGCAAAGCATATTTTTTACTGGCCAAAATAATAAATGTATTTTTGTGTCACATATACATACACTTCAAAAATATAAATGTCTTATCCTTTCCAAGTATTTAAACTTTTGAATAAAATATAATGGTTTGATCAATTTTATCTTTCAAGTTAGTGTTTTTTCAGCAATAAAATATAGTGATTGCCTGATCATGTCAGGTGCAAACTCGTTGTAATGAAATAAATTGATCATTGTAATTTGGTATCTTGAGAAATAAGTGGGTGGTAACTACTGTCTCTGGGCATGATCCAATTGAGCAATCTAATCATAGGCTATTTCTGTTGAATGTTTGAATGTTTGTATATAAAACCAATTTTATCTTAATGTCTGAATATTAAACCCAATTTACCTCAGTAAAGAAATACAGGTAAAACTAACGAATATGAGTTACATACAGTATGTAATGATTTTTTACATTTCTCCAGTTATTTACAATTCACTCGTACGTCATTCACATCCTTGACTCCTATCAACAGATGGGTAGGTGCCCCGTTTTGTCTTAGACAACATATATTCATTTACATATACGGGACAACCTTATGCAGCCGTAATTCGAAGCCTGTTTTTCTGCAAATAAACAGCTGATATTAATAAGTTAGTACACAACTTTGTTATTTTCAGTAACTGTTGTGTTTTTATGATGGGAAAACATTATATGGTGACTTGCATTAAATAGCAAACATGAATGCCTTTTGGCTCTGGATGCATGAACGTCTAAAACCCCAGGTTAGAGGTGCTATCGCTAACGTGCCCTATTTATTTTTTTAATTCAGAACTTAACCTAGCAATTTCAAGTAAGAAAAATTAATGCTACTACTGCTGGAAACAACCTAGCTATATCCCACAGTGCTTGTGCGACATCTCGTACACTATGATGGTTGATTTGCTGCCGTTCTAGCTACACGTTTTATCAGAAAATGAAGGTGCTTCAAATGCTGTGATGTGTTGCTGTCATGATGGATGTGGCCCGTTAAGACTCAAAGCTGACCAGGATTTGACAAAAGTAAGTTATAATATTTTTACAGTATCTAGTTGTTATCTTAGTTTATACACAAATGAACTTATATGTTTGCTTACAGCTAGTATTATAGTGTGTGACCAGATGTTTGGCAAAATGTTCAATTAAATTACATTAACTACGTCAATTATCTTGCAACAGTATTGTTAACATTCCACCATCATCATAATAGCAATGCACCAAGGTACAAATGTGCCTGGCTCTTAAAGGGAATGGGAGATGAAACTCTGATTGGTTCATTGCATATTACGCCCAAAACAGACGCATTAATTAATGAATAAACTTAGTACAACCCCAGATAATGACATTGAGTTAATTCAGCTGAATGATATTTGATGGTGATCTATAGGAGGAAAAGAGACATGTGATGGAGTCATGTGTTGAAAAGTCTGGAAACATAAACAGACATTTAACACACACACAGTAGAAATCTGTTGTGCCTACTCCAGCTCGACTGAGTGGACAACAGTGACAGAATTACACAATGTACCGTAAAGAGTTTGATCTTTAATATGTTTCGGTCATCGAGACTCAATGTGTGATTTAGGTATTCATGTAATTATTTTGATCAGTCAGTGTATAAAAATAGTGTGTACATTTAATAAATGGCACTATTATGAAGCTTGCACAGAATCTAGTAAGTCATACCAACTTCTGTTGCTGCCAGTTTACTTAATGGGGTATGAAACACGCCACTGTGTATGTGTGTTTGAATAGTTTTATTTCATGTGTAGGAAGTATTACGTAAAGCAATTGTCACTGTATTTTTGCAGGGTCCTGTACGTTTATGAAAGTCCACCAGACTTGACAGAAAATGTTTTTAGCCTGCATTATCTCAGTGTCCATGTAAAAAATAAACAGCTAGATGTGGTCTGTGTACTGTGGTTGTGTGTGTGTGCACGTGTGCGTGTGTGGATGTGTGTGTGTGTGGTTGTGTGTGTGTGTGGATGTGTGTGTGTGTGGATGTGTGTGTGTGTGTGTGTGGATGTGTGTGTGTGTGGATGTGTGCGTGTGTGAATGTGTGCGTGTGGATTTATGTGTGTGTGGTTGTGTGTGTGTGTGGTTGTGTGTGCTTGTGTGCATGTGTGGATATGTGCGTGGATGTGTGTGTGTGGATGTGTGTGTGTGGATGTGTGTGTGTGTGCATGTGTGCGTGTGTCGTACCAAACATTACATTTGTCGCAGAGTAATCTCAGAAAATGTGCTTAAAACACATTCTGTTGCCATGGAAATATGCTTCTGTCACTTCATTTTCCATCTTCCAAGAAAAAAAAAAAATTAAACCAACAATAATCACAAATATTCATATTTGCTTTTCATTTACATTCAATTAAGATAACACGCACTGTTTTCCAGAGAAACGTACAGTATTGATAGCAAACCTTTTACATTTTTCCCCACTGGCCGCCTGTCGAAATCAACTCACAACCTTGGCATTCTTTGTTCTTCACACTGAGCTACACAAGTCCTAGATGACATTGTTTTTACAAGCTTCTGTTTTGTTAAAAAAATTCACACCCACAACTTCACTCCTAACTAAGCTAAAGGGAAGGCCATGTCAGCACTTTATGTTGAATGTAACTTCAGACTTCAGAATCTGAAATGTTATACTAGTTTTGTGTTTGTAGTATTATGAAAGAAAACTGATGTTTGCATGAAACCCTGCATCAACGGCCATGATCCTTGTCATTACAGCAATATCGATCTCTCAATCCTATTCACCCACACAGCTAGAGCCAAATAGGTCGGATTACAGAAATTACTGGGAAAATATCCAAGTATATACAGGTCAGAAATATCAATGATGCATTTTCAAGTTGGTTATCTACCATTATTCACAGCTAGTTGTTTATACTTTAGATATTCACACTTTGACCTCAAACTTCCACTGCTCAAGATTTTCACTACACTCAAGTGTAGTGATTTGAATCACTTAAAATGTACTTCACCCATAAACGTAAAAAAGTGTTAATATTTGACCAGCATCACCAACTTGTCTCCTGAAAACATGTATTTTATATTATGGGGGCATAGTGCAGAATCTGTTTGTGTTGTCCTCTCCCAGAACAAATTTAAAAAACCTTTTTCTGTAATTCCATTATTATTGTTTACAGGTGGAATGTTTAAATGACAAAACACAAAGTGTTTTTATTTGTTTTCCACAATAAATGAAATTGGAAAGTGTTTTTCTGACTAGATCACTAATATACCAGCTAACTCATCTAAACTCAGCAAAAAGGGAACCTCCCCTTTTCAGGAAACTGTATTTTGAAGATATTTTGTAAAAAATAGAACTTAAGTGATCTTAATTTAAAAGGGTTTAAACAGTATTTTCCATGTTTGTTCAATGACCCAAAATGTCATGGTAACCCCATCAGGGGAGGAGCTTTAGGAACTGTTCTCTCCTGTTTTGGTATCATGTTAGGTGTTGTGGACTGTCTATAGTTTCTCCCCCATGTGCATTGTTTCAGTGTCTTCCATATATGTTTGTGTTTCAGAAAGTTCTTATCATAGGCTTGGGCGTATGTAGTCAGTAATCACCCAGCTAGAGCTCATTTATCATTTGTAGTATGTATTTAAGCCTGGTTTGTTTGACTGTTCCCTATCAGGTATTGTCTTCCTGTAAGTCTGTGTTGTTTGTGTGATATTTTCTCTGGAGTTTGTATACTACTTTTTCCCATCATGCCTGTTTACTTAATTTAGTATCTTTATCTATTAAAACACTGTTTATTTTCAAGTAATCCTTACACATTTTTCTACACTCATTTACTGCACTGTGGATAATTGTTACACATATTTAAGACACCAACAGGAAATTCTCTGCTCGCATACTTTCAAATTATTCAACGCCGCTTAATGAAATTCCCATAAGGGAAACAGATATGAAGTAAATGTTTTGACGTGGTGTTGTCAAACAGACCCAGAGGAGAGAGATTGGCAAGGAAACTCTCACAATTCTTGACGATTAGTTTTGATGTGATTTTAATGTCAATCAGGTAATGTAACTGTCTGTCTGTATTGTGTGTGTCAGTGGTGTGACAGCAGTGTGTTTATGTGTACAGGTTTATGTGTACTTGTGGGTACCTGAAGTCCCCACTTGTATACAAAAACCTGAGAAATTGACCATGTGGGGACAGTTAATGGACATCCCGCCTAAGACCAGCACGCCCATGGGCCCAAAGATGGGCGTAGGTGGATTTGCTATTTAAACGACGCGGGTGCTGCACGGAAAATTGACAATTGCGTCGGTCGTAAACTAGCAAAGAAACTTGCGTGCAAGATAGGGCCCGTATTACAAGCCTTTAAGACCATGCACATGGACCCTTTTTTCTACCGTCAAACTAGGAAAAGTCGATTTGGACATACCCAAAGCGCACTTCCGTGATGCGCTTCACGCGATGCGCTTAGATTGTTTAAATAGAGCCAAAGTGTTTTGATCATTATCAGCTCATAAATGGATACAGTTTTTCTCAATCGCTTTGGCTCAATACTCAAATGTTTTTTCAAAAACATGAGGTTAAAATCTCTGAACAATTAATTTCTTGTTCACACAAGAGTTGAATTCCTTATTCATTTACAAAAATTGCACATTTTAGCATGTGTGCAAATCTTGCTTAATGTGAACAGAACTTAATTTGATAAATCGAGGACGGATCTCCCTGTATTCGTCTGATATATAAAGTACTGTGCAAAAGACTTAGGCACATGTAAAAACATTATGTAAACCTAAGATGGTTTTAAAAGTAATGAAATGAGAAGTTCCTACATATAAAACTAATATTTAATACAGCTTAAATCCTCACAACCATTTTATGCAGTTACAGTAATCAATCCATTTGTTGCTACTACTTTGGTGTTTATTAGCCCAACTAAATCCCAAAAAAATGTATGCCACACACTGCCTGGCGTTGGATAATCCAAACATGATGTAAAAATGATGTGAACATGACAAAGTCAAATTACTGTAAACAAGCAAACAAGGTTGGTATGGTTGCAAAGGCTGAAAGTATTTTAGCCAGTTGATTATCTTTACAGTACTTTGTGAAAGGACTAATGGTCTGTGAGTATGTGTTTAGTTACCATAGAGAAAGCTATTCTCATAGAGAGCAATGAGCATCTGTTAGAATCAGCTAGCTCAGCTTTCCTCCTCCTGTCATTGACACTAGGGAAGCAGAATATTACCTAGCTCACGATAATCTCAAACATATTTATACAGGTATAAGTGCAGGACATCCTGAAAAGCAGAGGAAGAAACATTAGTAGAGTTTAAGGGAAAGAGCGGTACACGTAGTGTGGGAAATTCTCTGTGAGGGGACTCTCTCTGTCAGCAGGCACGTGCACAGGTAGGGCTCAACCTGTGCAGAGCACATGCCCTTTTTATCCGAAGTGCCCTTTTTTGGGTGGTGGTGTGGTGGTGTTTTTTTTCTTCTTCAATAAATCAATGCTATTGGTCACCATTTACGTCTTTGTCTGTTTTACAAATATTTAGCCAATTTAATTTCTTAAAAAGAGCTTGTGTAAATCTTGTTCGCTCCTAAAACTGTCAGTAAACCTGATAACTCCGCCCCCTCTATCTTGACTGAAAGCACTACGGTTCCGCAGCAACCGAACATCAGCAGGCAGCTGATCGACGTTTTTCAAAGGTAAACAAAGATCTTGATGTTTGAAAAAGTACTAAACACTATGTCTATAAAGGCAATAGAGATTGCTAATGTGTCGTCATCATGACATATTCCCGCAAAGCATTTGGGGAATCCGCGGCACAAATTTAAGGCGCCCATGCTAACTGTTTTTTAATTCAAGTCTTAAATATAATATATTTTTATTTAACAGGCTCGTGCACCAGTAGCTCCAACAGTGTTGTACTAGAAAGCGCATTTAGTAAGACCAGTAAACGAGTCAAAGTTTTCACAATTTAACTTATGCATTATGTGTTTGTCTTAGTAAGTTACGTTGGTTTGTTGAATTCTGAATGCATGCAGATAGATGAGAGTGCCTGCTGCAGCGACTTGAAGTTACTGAAAACTTCATGTTAGTATGCACTAACACCAGGGTTCAAATAATGATTTCATATTTGTGGGGGTCTCTTAAAAAAATAGCCTAAGTAGGCTTGGCATGTGTAGATAAATAAATAGTCTAACATTGGACTTCATTCATTTGAGTTCCATCGTTTATTAATAAAGAAGTAGAGAATCAACAATAATAACAAACCACCTATAAGCTTATATCACCCTGTTGCTAAACTGAGTGTATGATTTTGTTGTCCTCATGGCAAAGAATGGGCTCTTCTAAGTGGTTTGGTATCCTTTGGTATTTAAATAACATTTGACTTGAGCAACCAATGTATAACATAATCAAAAACACACCCGTCGCTATATGCGCCTAGCAGCAGCATAGACCTATTGCATTCTTTCGGAAAACATGTTTCTTTTAGGCTGTTTATTAACATAAATGTTGTGATATATATTAAAGGAAAAAATGCATTTTTTGTGATCTAAATAATGGTGCTGATGATTTTTAGAGACACCCACATTTACAGGTGTATGATTTGACTGCTTTCATGAGAGGTCCCAAGTAATTCGAACCCTGATTAGCACTTAATATCATGTAAATGTATATATGGGTGCTGGAAGTTGGGCAACAGCCAACAGGTTGACATCCCGCCGGCCCTGACCAGTCGCTATGCTCATAAGGTTCCAGTCCTTTCATTCCCTTTATTTTCTCGTCATATCTCGTCTTTGCATTAGGATTTAGTTTTAGGCGGTATGGTCCGAAAATCATTTTTTACCCCGCTGCATTTTGTAGGATTTTGTTTTTCAAGCTAAGTTTTCATTATTTTCATGCCACTAGCTTGCTATGCCAGCCCATGTAAACATACCAGCCCTGGCCAAACATATCCCTAATTGTTTGCGTTTCGATGACGTTGCCGCTCACTTGGTCACATGTCTCTATACTTGATGTCTATATTAAATAATGGTTAATTCAAGGCTGTTAATATGCACATATTAGCTATCTAGTCTAGCTAATTTTTCTATTTACAGTATAATATTCTGTATTCTCGGCTCGTCTTGTATAAATGTTGTACAGTAATGTTGTAGTAGTAAAAACACATTACAGAATCAGATCACTATGAAATCTTTATATTTTATCATGAAGAATGTAATTATTTTTTTGATCCAACAGCAAAAACGATATTATGGTGAAATATTTTAACAATTTAATATGTCTGTTTTCTATTTGAATATATTTTAAAATGTAATTTATTTCTGTGATCAAAGCTGAATTTTCAGCATTATTGCTCCAGCTAAGTATTCTTCAGTGTCACGTGATCATTCAGAAATCATTCTAATATGCTTTTCACTGCAACTGTACATTTCACACTATTATATATATTTTTTTCATTGCTGGCTTATTTTATGGAAAGTGTAGTGAATAAGAGACCAGTGGATCACAGTCATAAACGTCTTCAAGCACATGGCACAGAGAAGGTTGGTGTTATAATTAGGTTGAAAGATGCCCTGAAACCCTGTATATCTATATTATCTATAATATTATTATGGCTGTTATTATTTGTGAGTGTAATATATATATATATATACCTTTTTCCAGTTTCGACACGTGCCCCTCAAAAGGTCTGTGCACGGCCCTGTCTGTCAGCAACATAGAGGCGTGAAGAGAGAGCTGACGGTGTGTAGTGGAGCTGGATACATGACACATAAAATCACACGCAGCGGAAAATGAATGACGCTTCGTGATTCTTGGCTTGTGACTCTTGCGTCTGCAGGGCGGATTTTCCCTCCCACTCTAGTCACGACGCACACGGACCATGCCAGGAGACAGAAATACGCATGCGCACAACAAGACACACATGCACATAACGTACACAGGGAATTCCTTTTGCGGAATCTCACTATTCTCAACTAGCATCCTCTTGTCCTCTCCCCCATAATCACTGACCTACTGATTGTCACCTGCTGACTTGACAGAACGTTTTAAGAGATCTGACGTTACGCCTAACGTTCTTTACAGCCTCATTTCACCCATTCTGACCATAATCATAATGAATGCCATTAACAACACTGGAGCGCCTTGGATCCTGTGTTGGCCAAAAACACACTCACAGACACATACAGACACACAGGATGTACACACACATACACATACACATACACATGAAACCATGTTAATCTATCTTAGTGGGGACTTGAGAAGTAATTTTGACCTAAAAATCCATGATCCCTATTTCCTAGCCCTAAACCTAATCCTAACCCTAACCTAACCCTAACCTTAACCATACCCTAACCCTAACCTTAACCTCAATAACCCACATTTAGTGTCTGAAACAATAATGCCTAACCGTAACCCTAACTGGCAATGCCTAAACCTAATAGTAAGTGGCATTGTATGCACATAAAAATGCTTGCATAGATACAGTACCATTTTAAATGTTACTATTATTTAAGATCCAGCTCTTAAATTTACACACTATGCAATTCAATTTGATTTACACACACACAGACACAGATAGTTTTGATTTTTTTGTAATATTTCCCCACATTTTTCTCCCTTCCTAATTGTTCTTGTCCAATTCTTTCCCCATTAACCATGCAACGTCGCAGCTCCGCCACCCCGCCAATTCTTTTTACACTGCTCCTCCAAAATGGAAGATTTTAGTAATTTCATGTACGGGATGATTACACCCACCAACTATACTTCTGCGATTGAATTTACCCAATCTGATCACAAGGAGTCGCTGGAGAGTGATGAGGCAAGGTAGATAATCTGATTTATTGATCCCAAAAACCAGGGAGCGCTATGCCAATTTGCACTGCCTCGTGCTGGAGGACCAGGCAAAATCAGAGAAGCCATAGTCAGGCTCAAACCACCGACTTTCATGGCGTAGTTTGTCCTGCAAGGCAGCCAATTAGCCCACTATGCCACGTGGACATCCTGACGCTGAATAGGTTTGACAGAAAAATGGAGCTAACAATATAATGAACCCTTTTCTGTTGTCTGTCTCCCACCTTCCATTTTCTCTGTTTTAAATCACTATGATTGCTTGTTACGTTGCACTGTATGTTCCAAAATGTCACCTTACTCCCTGTGATGCCATTTTATACACAGTCTGTTTTTCTGCCCCTTCTCCCAGTCTCTGAATTCTGTCTGCCCCTTCCACCTACCCCCATCTATCTCTGGACGTAATTCATTTAGGATTTTCAGTGGAAACTGAGGAGTGGTCAATACCTCATACAGCTGCTGTCACCGTGCTACTAGCCATATATCAACCCACGGCTCACAGGGTGCATTACTCCTCCCCCTTTGTGTTTGTCACTACCTCAATCCCTCTGTACTACAGTACAATGTTCTTTATGAGGCCTAGTGGTTAAGTTAATGTCTGTACTATTGTTGAACACTACTTTAGGCTAAAGTAAATCAGATAGAAAAATGTTTCCTCTTTTTGTCTCAGGGAAACAAACTACATTTAAATGTAATATTCTCTGGGTGAATACAATACATATCTCTATCAACTAGAGCTCCTGAATTAGAGAGCTTGCTGACGTAATTAATTATACTATAAAAACATTTTGCAGGGTTGCAGTACATTTGAAATTCAAGTTAATTTATTGAAGAAAAACAAGAAAATTTAAATAAAATAAAAATGGCATTCATTTGAAATGATTTCACTGTGTTGTCAGGGTAAAAGGACATTATAATCTTATAATTGTTCCCTTTAACGCATCATTTGTTTCATGTTTTCCTATGAAAATCCAAAAATAGATGAATGGCCTGTTTTGACTATACATCCTTTATCTGACAGGTATCATTCATCCCAGCATCCCCATGGCTGTCTAGTTTCATTACCCGACTCTCAGTCAAGTAGACAGGCAGAGCCACTGAGCGATGGACGCAGCCACCGTTGGGTCTATTACGGTTCAGAAAGGCTGCAGTGCTTCATTAGATTTGATACTGTGTCCTATAAAAGACAACAAGGTTTCACATGTTGCCAGGTAGTTACCCTAACAGCCCTTAAGAAATAGAGTAGAGTGAGCAAACTGGCTGTGCCCTTCCTCTCTGTCTCCCTCTACCTGTCTCCCTGGCTTCTGCTTCCCCTGTCCTGTCAATAAAAATGAATAATAAAACACACCCACCCCAAAAAAATAAAAAATAAAGTGAGACATTGTATTGGCCGTGGCTGATCCCATTATGGTCCAAAATACTTCAGTATTGTTGGTTGATGTTTGGAAGTGACTGTAACATTGTACAGTTTCACAGACACCCCTGAAGAAGCCTAAAGTGGCTTCTCTGTATTGGTCAGACACCAGGCAGAAAGGTGGAGCTGTTCTGAAGTCACGACAACAGCCAACCGCTGTTTCCCTTCCTTTGAAGCGAATGACGTCAGTTAGCTCAGTCTAGTGTGTCCTTCTGTGCATGGATGCGCGCATTTGTGTATAAGTAGAACTCTGTCTAAGACCTCTGTAGTTCATCATTCATCCTGGATGATTTCTCTGCATACGTCAGTAAGTTAAACTGCTTAGGGCTTCTCCCCGGTACCTTTTTATAAACCAAAGTGACTCATCCTCAATCTTCGTGCAAACTGGAGACTCAATCCATTGCCATGGTAACCACACCCTCCAAAGTGTAGCAGCAACGCATGATGTGATGAAAAAACCTGAATGAAGATTATTCAGCTGGATGCAAAAAAATGAAGTGCTATTTGCTTGCCAGCTTGTCCATACGTTTTTCCCAATTTTTCTCCTCTCCCAATTGGTCTTGTCCAATTCCCACTGACCCTGCCTAGTCGGCAGCTCCGCAACTCCTAGGACAGATGCGGGATGTTGTGGGGTGCTCACATGGTTCTTCCAACCACATATTGCTGAGCTGGCTGATAGATTTCACACTGCTCATCCAACACGAAGCATTTAGTCAGCTCATGTATGGGATGATTACACTTGCCAAATACTTCCATGATTGAATTTACAGGCGCCCAATCTGCACACACTGGAAAGCGACGTGGCAAGGTAGATAATTCGACCTGATTCGATTTATCTCGAATCCCAATCAGTGCTGTAAATTTGCACTGCCTCGTGCTAGAAGTTTGAGGCAAAATAATATATTATTGTAAGTGGATGAAATCTGATGGCTTTCATAGTTACTTTCACAATCTTATAATGCAAATAGTGAATATTATTTGTAGTGCCATAAGAGGAAACAGATCCTTGCAAGTTGATTCTGGGATGAAACATTCCAAAACTGAGCAATATCCAGTCTCCTCAGAGTGTCAGAGTGGCTTTTAAGACTGCCCCCCCCCAAAAAAATGTGCTTCACGTCTGAAGTTCGTAAAAGGGCCCCTGGATGTTCCACAGCACTACTGGCAAAACACAGAGGAAACAAAAGTGGACTTGTTTGGATGGAACGCATCAGTGTATGTGGAGATATAACAGCTCAGCACACAATAAAAACATAATCCCAACTGGAAGCATCATGGTTTGGTTTTGCATCATTGACAGAAATACAAATTCCCAGGTTTATCAATACATTTTTCAGGGGAATGTTTACTTATGGTAAAAATCAAGAAAACAGACAGGGCATCACTGCAAAACAAAAGGCAGCCAAAAAGAAGTCTGGATAACCATAAATAGCACGCACTTGAAGAATACAGTGGCTTCACCACGAAGACAAGCTTAAGTCTTACTGTCTTGAAGGTGGCACGCAGGCCTGTCTTACTTTGATGGCTCAAGTCTTGTAAAATCCTTCAAGGAACAACATGCTAGTTCAAATGTAAATATGACAGTTATATATTACATTGACAATGAAGCAAAAACAGCTGGGAGAACACATATGCTATATAGGGACAGTGATGAGCAAAGCTAAAACTGGTGTGAATATGATAAAATGAAGTACAGCTGTGTGTGCATAGAAGTGTCTAGAAAGAGTCCTAGATGAGAATTTGTGAATCATGTCCAGAATGTCCTGAAGGCGGCGTCAGGGTTGCTCAAGGACCAGATGGGTCAGTTACAGCTACGTCATGTCTTCAATTAACTAACATTTTCTTATCTCCTTATGCAGTTCACCCACTTGGCAAGACGCTCCTTGACAAGAACTGGGCCAATCTGCTTCAAGATCTCTCCATGGTGTTTGTTGACGTTACCTTGGACAACACCCTATTGTTCGCCGCAAAAAACAAGTGTAGTGTCTTGTTGACTCATTTGAAAAATTTAGAAATCCTATCCATTTAAATATAATCGATATATCCTCCAGCAAATAAGAGGTTAACTGAAGGTGGAATTGTACTAAACATTTTTTTAAGAGGATACTGAATGTAGCATGTAACTGACAGAAATAAATGCTTATATTGAGAGAGATAAATCGAGAGAGATGAGAGAAGCCGATCTCCCAAGCAGCAGAAAGAACACCTCGTCTTCTCTTTGTCGTTCTCTCTAGCTTTCTCACTGTTCCGCATTCTTCTCTCACTCTCTCTTTACATCTTCATTCTCCATTCTTCTCTCTCTATTGCTTTTTCTCCTATTCTCTCTATCCTAACTTTGGCTCACAGAAAAGGCAATTATCTTCAGTGTCACTATCCATCAGTTACCAAACACATCAATGGAAAATGAAAAATTATGGAGAGCAAGAGATACTACAGCCCTATACCCACTCACTGTGTGTGTGTGTGTGTGTTCATGTGTGTGTTTGTGTGTGTAGACAAAAAGCTACATGGTGCCTTCTGAGTTGTTAACATCCTCACCTGCTATTAATAATTGATTACTATACCTTGAACTGATCCACTGTAGGCGGTCGACAGTTTAGTCCTGGGCCCTCATTTATGAAATGTGCCTACGACCTAAAACAGGCGTAGGACGGGCGTATGCCAATTCCTACGCAAAGCGTGGCATTTATCAATCTAAACTTGAAAGACAATTTTATGAGCTTGCTTGATTTCCAAATGTGATTTGGGAAACGTTTGCATGTGGTGGTGCAAGGAGAGAGGACTCAGATAGGCAGTTTGCACTGGGTGCTTTGTTTAATGAGTTAGATCCGGATGAGATGATCAGTTGCAGGGTACAGCCTAGTCAAACACGTAATACTGTTCCATACATATACATATATCTACCTATAGCGGAATAGCCTACGTGCTCTTTCAGCGGCACGGAACGCTGAATAGCTAATCCTAAGCCTACTCCTTCTGGAAATACGCACACTCTACACTGTAGGACCAGAGTGACTGGCACAACGTCAGAAAGGAGTCAATATGTAAGAATACCAAACAGACAATACACATAGAATACACAAGAACCAGGCGACTCACTTGCCACAACAGTACCTCAGATGTGTTCTGGATCAAACTTAAAAAGGTAGCAGCAACCCACACTGACAGTTGACAATAATCCACGCTGCCTCCCTAGTTGGGTTGTATTTATATCAGATCTCAGCTGAACTAACAGGCCATGGCTGTTCGCAATATGCAATCAAACCGGACTAGGCAATACAGCTTTACGTATCCTGACTCAATGTCCCAGCAACCCCAGCTAGGGAAGAGGTGTGGTTAACTCCTAAGGGAATGAGAACACATACTTCAAAATAAAGGCAAACCAAAACACCATGCTAAAGCACTGAACTACAACACATATACAAACAGAATTATACAAGAACTGAGAAACCCTAAGGAACATAAAGCAGTGATAATGAAAAAGTCAATTTCTCAGTCTGTCATAACAGGCCACACTGGGCTGGACGTTACAATCTGTAGCCACCATCCATGAATGAGTACACATTTATCAAAGGCAAAAACTTTAATTCAATCAACGTTTAGATCATATGTGATGCCAGGATTTTTGTTGTGAATATGGTATGGCCTGGGGGGACGTGCAACTTTTATTTTTCAAAACTGTAGCTATAGTTGGAACAAGTCATCTCCTCTGTGAGTTTTTTTTATTTATTTATTTAATTATTATATTCTACATAGTTTTTTGGTAAAACTGTTTGATGTGATTCCTTTATGTGACATAGGTTATCCCCTGACTGAGTACCTTATCACCGTTTGCAAATCCCCAAACAAGCAGCACCGCAGGTTCAACAGTGCGCACACACGCACACAAACCACGAGGGAGAGATGTATAGGTTTGCTCAAGGGCAGGTGGCTCTGTCTTGGGTAAGCGGGGAGGGGGGGGACTGCTAAAAGCCCCAGAGCAGGCCTGCAACATAATTATGGCATGTGGGGTTCTCCACTATATTGCGCTGGAGAACGGGGTGCCATTCAATGAAGATCTGTGGCCACAACAGCCTCCATTGTCGTCTCTGTGAAGGAGACAGGATCTAATTCTGCGCTTCTAATATAGTAAGTGCTATCTTTGGCTTCAAAATATACAATGTGGAATGTTTATTGAAAATAATTAATTTATTTGAAATGCATTTCAGGTTCTCGTTTATTGCTTTTAATGAGTGTAGCAGTAACCTCAGTCCACACCGCATTTGTTCTTGATCCACTGATGCCTGATTTTAAGCTTCCAAATCAAACCAAGCGGTTGGCCTCCACCTGAGACCTCTATTTCTATCTCAGAGAAATTCCTTTTCTTTGCCGGATGTCGCTTATCCATGTGGTAAATTCTAAAGGCGAGGCCTCTAAACCGTGAATATATATATATGGTTGTGTAATTTAAATTACCCTTGATTTCAACCGTCTGATTTACCAACACCCGTTCATTTGTATGCTGGAATTGGAGTGATACAAACGTTTCGTAAATCACACGTGATTTTATAAATGAGGGCCACTTAATAATGAGTCACTACCACACATTAGTGACTGTTGCCGACACATTCATTTTTTAGAAGTGATCTTCGTGGTTACCGCATTACAAGCTTACCAATGGACCCTCTTTACATTCTTTACTAACTCAGCAATGTTTTGAAATGATGTTTCATGAATCCAAAATCAATCAATCATTTATCATGTTGTGCAAGAAGCCAGCGGTAAAGGCTGTAAGATATCTGCAACATTTATTTTCTCTAAAGTAAATTTTGAGTACATACTTTTGCTACACAGAAGTGGTTGTGAAGACATTTGCCTAGTGTGGTACCTTTCATCTAGCCAATAGATGATAACTCCAGCAAACATGGAGCCTTGGCTTACGTGTTCATAGACAACAACCACAGAAACAGAATGGATAGAAAGGGCATTCCAATTCAAATTAATGAAGCAGAATGGTGAGAGCGTCAGCCATTTTTACCAGTGTACCATTCCATTGCAAAGGTCTAGCGGCCTACTTCCGCATTAAACCGATTTGCGTGTTGTCACCATGACAACTAACAAGAATCGCCATTTTGTTGTACTAATCGAATTACCACGCCAAGCAGTTCAATGGCATTTCTATGCTTCTATTTCTATGACAACAACAAAAAACTGCTGAGAGAGGATGAGATTCTGGGGAAAGTCCTTCAAAACACCATGTCTGTGTTCATCAAATAGCATGTACATGTCATCTTTAGGTTGTACAACATAGTTTTCATTGTAGAATACACATGGGATATTTTCTTAAAATCCCAGATGAAATCGTATGTGTGCTTAATGTTAGTTTTAGTGTGAGGTTGTAACAGGATGTAAACACCAATGACAGGGTCGAACCACATCATAGCAATGTTGTCTTAAAAGTAGATGCTTTCTTGAAATTTTGGGGGTTAAGCTGCCAATCAAATCACCGGCCTTTGATGGTGACTGAAATGATTGATGTGTCCCTTGTTGGTACTTTGCTTCAGCGCATTGCATTTCACATGACAGCACCCACTCACAGCTGTACGGGCCACAAGCAGAGACTCTCGACTACCACACGTTGTATTGCAGTGTCGGTGGGAAAATCCGGGGGGAATTGTTCTCGCACGTAAGTATGCCAGATCAGCCCCGATCAATGTGTGATGTGAGATGCCTTTCTATACATAACTTGAAAACCAGCCAATAGGGGGTGAGTGCTTCAAGATCCCAGCTTTGACTCTAACATTTATGAAACTGACTCCATAAAAAGACAAGCTATTGTGCTGCTTCTTCACACTTTCTTATGTGCTTCCTCAAACAACTTAAGTTATGCTTTTCAATTTAAAGTATTTTCGTTTTAAGTCTTTGCCAAACTTAAACACTTCTTTGTCCTTTCTTACGAATACCTGAAGCTAACATAACCTCTAACATTAAAAAAAAATCTACCCACAAAAATATTTAACCTTTGAAATATTTAAATGCATAAATTACGATCCGGTCTAAACTATATAAATTAATGGGAATAGTATACCACCAGGCTGCCATTACCACTGGCACAGTGCAATGCGTTTTTAGTTGCTTTGACTTGATTTTAGAGAAACACATGCACATGTACTGTAGTAGTCTTCCTGCAGGTCATACATTAAGATAAGTGCTTCCTGTGGTTCTTGGAGCTTGTAAAGGAAAACAAAACAGCCTGAGGTGGAGTCTTCCTCTTTTCTCCTCCACTCCTTTCTTTATCCTTCTCACACCCCCCTCTCTCTTCTGCTCTTCTGCATTTGTTTTGCCTCCTCTCACTTGTATTCTACAGAAAGAGAGAAGAAGCAAAGTGGATGTAAAGAAAAGAAAGCATGAGAGAGGAAGACTGGGAAATAGAGTCTGACAACAGAGAGGGAATATGTAGGGTATATGAGGGGGTGTGGTGTATGTTGGGGTATCTGTGGGACTACTATCATACAGGTAGTAAAACTAGGGAACTTAAATATATATATATATATAATATGTGGGGGTATTTGAGAGGGTGAGGTTTATGTGATGTTTCTGAGGGACTGGTATATGTGGTGTATATGAGGGACTGGTATATGTGGTGTATATGAGGGACTGTGGAATATGTGTGTTATATTAAGGGGTGTGGTATATGTGGGGTTATATAAGGTGCTGTGATATATGTGCAGGTAAATGAGGGACTGTGGAATATGTGTGGTATATTAAGGGGTGTGGTAAATGTGGGGGTATATAAGGTGGTGTGGTATATGTGCAGGTAAATGAGGGACTGTGGAATATGTGTGGTATATTAAGGGGTGTGGTAAATGTGGGGGTATATAAGGTGGTGTGGTATATGTGCAGGTAAATGAGGGACTGTGGAATATGTGTGGTATATTAAGGGGTGTGGTAAATGTGGGGGTTTGTAAGGTAAACATGGTGGAGGGTGGTATGTGGGCAATATATCACAGCTTAGAGTGGCATGGACACAGAGCTTAGCCATGGTATATGGTGAAAAAGCACATATTTAGTTATTATTGGCATGCCCACACACACATCCACACCCATTCACATGGAGCTCAGACACACAGGGTGATCATAGTTACAAATCTTGTAAATAACAGACTAAATACAAAGAGAAGAAGATAACCGAAGAAAGAGTAAGGTAAGTGAGAGAGAATCAGAGCATGTGTGGGAATGCTCACCACACACGTCATTTGTCCTTCTCTATAGATGCAAAAGACTTGTAAAAGAGCTTTGTGTCAAATACAATATATATAAACGTAGTGGCCTTTCAGAGTAAACAATTATTCTAAGCAATAGAATTAAACACTTTACTCTGGCTTCTATTAAACGTATCTTTGTCTTTACGTGTGGACCAGTAACTGGTGACGTCAGTCTTGTTCTGAACCTCTGGGAGCAGCTTGACATTCTGACATTTGCAGAATCTTAAGGCTCCTGGACAAAGGTATCCTCTCTTGTTGACGTTTAGAAACACAAGACTAAACATCACACAGCTGCATCTGAGTGAAGGACAGACAGGGTTTGCATAAGGTATTTTGTTAAAGCTGCACCTTGAACATTTTATCCAGACTAACAACGGTTTAATGATTTCTTACATTCATGTTTCTCTGTATCTGGGTGTGTTGTCAAGTCCTTCAACAGTAGCAAAACTAAAGAAATTTGTCCCTCCATGCAGAAATCGAAGTGAGGCCTCTACCCTCACAACATTAATAATTACGCAACATTAATATAATTGCCTTTTACATTACACTGCTTGCTCTATGCCTACAATGTTCTGTCATTGCTTAAATTAGGTGTCAACATAAGTAAAAAACTATGATCAAAACCGCAATCAGAACTATAATCACAGTAACTTACTACTTAAAATATCAATACAACAGTACAGCATGGAATGACACTGGTAGGGAATATACGTAGATAGCAGCAGCCAAAAATAAATAGTAGCCTATATAGCTACACAGTGATGTAAGAGTTAGCAGCAGAGAAGCAATATACACAGACTATGAATACTGTTAAAACTGTACAGTATTTACACAGGAATGTGAGTCACTTCAGCTATTGTGATGATTAAATGCAAGGGAGACAACATTGTTTTTAATATTTCTTCCCATTTTCTTGTTGTTATGGTGAAGCTGTAGGACCTTATACAATCTGTTTCCGCTTGTAAAGGGTCAGCTATTTTTCTTCACCTGCCCATTTGGAAACGAACAACTATGTGGAAAGAAAATAAAAAATGTGAAGCCCTCAATTGAACCAAAATTTTGAAATGTTTTTGTTAACATACAGTTTGCATGTGCATTGCCCCATTGGCTACAGTGTTTACCTTCCAGTCGAGCAAAACAAATGTTTTTTTTCACGAAATGTACATCTATGTACATGTAGGCTACAGTATGTCATGTTATTTTAATTGCTTTTATAGATTTTTCCTTTTTATGGTAATTAACAGAGCAACAATCAATTAAATGTGTATTGAGATCACAAGTTTTGGGAAGTCCCTACTTAAGACCAAAATGATCAGGCAAAGGGAGTTCATGGGCCCTATTTTAACGATCTGAAACGCAAGTATCAAACGCGAAACGCAAGTGATATTGTGGGAGGGTCCCGGGCGTTGTTGCTATTTTACCGGCGGGATAAATGACTCCTGCGCCCGACGCAAATCTAAAATGGGTAGGTCTGAAGTAGATTCATTAGTCAAAGGTGTGGTTTGGGCGTAACGTGC
>JACXGM010017887.1:0-12343 GCA_016801145.1 Umbra pygmaea | reverse complement strand
TTCAATGTGGCTATCAGTGATTGTGTAAAAATAGAGGCCTGCATTTTCGAGAAACTGCAAATTGATTGCGCTTGCAGCAGTCACTCAAGCACTTTTCACAACCTGCGAAAACTTCGCTGTCATCAAAGCACTTTATGGCATGGAGACACTGGCTTGAGAGGAGTGACCACTGTAACCTGGAGTGCATCCGGGCGGCAAGTAGACTTAACCTCGTCCAGACGTCCTTCTTCTGCCCGGTTTTCCCACAGAACTGCAGAAAGCGGTTGCACTATTTACCCATGACTTCCTGCACTATTGCATCCCAGAGGATATTGTGTTGGATTAGGGCCCCCAGTTTACCTCTTGTGTGTCGAGCCTTTATGAAGAGGTTCGGGGTCACGGTCAGTCTCAAATCTGTGTTCCTTTAGGAGGCCAATAGACAGGTGGAGCGCATGAACCAGGAAGTAGAACATCCTAGACCCCAACATGCTATTGGACTACCACCTGCGCCAACCGGACCGCCCAGCACACTGTCTCCAGGGTCAGCACTGTCATGTCTCCCTGTCCTCAGGCTCCACCTGCTGGTGGCCGGGGCTCCAGCAGTCGACATCACCAGCTTTCTGATGCCACCATTCCTACACCACAATCCTGTGATTAGGCCCACCTGTGCTTAATTGGTGTGAATTGTGTATATATTGTTTGTTCTGTTAGTGTCTCATTTTGGTTTATTGTATGTTTGTCTCATTCATTACATGTTGAGTAGGTGCTTAGACACCAGCGTTATTCTATATACTGCCTTGTTGGTGAAGACATTTTTATTTTCGTAATAGGGCTTACTGTCACCCAGCTTCTTGTCATAAGCCTGTTGCCCTTCTGAATATGGGTTCTACAACATTCTCACAACCTCCAGCAAGACGCAGTGCAAATTGGCATAGCCAAGTGATTTGGGATAGATAAATAGAATTATCTACCTTGCCACATTGCTCTCCAGGGACTCCTTTTGTGCAGATTGGGTGCCTGTTAATTCAATCACAGAGGTATAGTTGGTGATTGTAATCATCTCGTACATGATCTGAATAAAGGCTTCTGTGTTGGTGAAGCAGTGTGAAAAGAATCAGCAGCTTGGTGACGTGGTTGGATGAACCATGTGCGTGCCCTTCGTCATCCCACACCTGTCCAAGGAGTTGCAGAGCTGCCAACAAGGCAGGGTCAGTGGGAATTGGTAGGGGAGAGAAGGGTATTTGACCAGAGAATAACTTTTTTTTTAAAGTCAACTAGTTTCTGTAAAGCAAACTTAGGAAAGAAAAACATCAACCAATATCTGGGCCTTCTATAAGTCAATGAGTCTCTGCCAACTGAAAGGTATAACAGGCAATAATGTTTGCGATAATTTGCTCCAGTAATAAAAAATCGAGACATATGTATTGAGTGAGTATGTATGAGTACTGTCACGGTTCACCAAAAGTGTCATCTTATTTAAACCACAAGAATGAACTGGACAAGAAACAATGAACCACACTGAAAGAACAAACACACAGAAAGAAATACCTTACTAATGAGGGAAAGGTGTGCAGGTGAGGACTAAGCAACAGAACCGATAGGCTAACCAAAACATGTGACGGGATCATGTGATACAAAGAGCGGGAAAAACAAGACCAAAACAAAACACACAGGGGAGAAACCTCCAAGCAGTGACACAGAACAAGCACAGACACTAGACATGGTGACAAGTACCACTTTAATGTGGACATGCCGTATCAGGGTGGTGCACAGCATTCAGGAAGTGGGCCTTCCACCCTCTCTATAAGCCCACAAAAACAACGAAGGCATACTTTAAATAAATTTGTAATTTATTAAGTTAATTCACTCAAGAAACGGGAAAAGTCCATAATAGTCTTTCAACAACCATTTTTTTATCTCTTGTCTGAGGGTCTTGCAAAACCTTAACACAATGTAGCAAGTTTAACAATTTAGAACCATAAAATCATCCCATTATGGCACTCCAGTAAGAACATTTCCAATTGTTGGGACAGTTACTGTGTCAATGTCCAGTTATTTATGTTTTCTTTTTCTCTACATGTAACAATCTTGGTAGGAATGAAGGACACCGAAGCAAGTGTGATAGGTGAGATGGATTCTTAAATAAACCCCTAACTGAAAATGGACAACAGGCATAAGAAAGTAAGGGCAACAGTAATGGCCAAAACTCGTCTTTGCCTATTTACGGCGGCAATATAGCTAACAACGTAATGTATCACAGCACAGAAATAAAGTAAGGCATCTGCATAACAGACTATCAGACCAACAATGAAGCACACACAACATACAAGTGTACACTTGTGCTCATAAGTTTGCATACTCTGGCAGAAATTGTAAAATGTCAGCATTGATTTTTACAATATGACTGTTCTTGTAAAAAATCTGAATGTTATGTAAGAATAGTGATCATATGAAGCCATGAATTATCACACAGTTGTTTGGGTCCTTTGAAAACTATACTGATAACAGATATCACCTAAATGGCCCTAATCAAAAGTTTACATACCTTTGAATGTTTGGTCTTGTCACAGACACACAAGGTGACACAAACACAGGTGAAAATGGCAATTAAAGGTTAATTTCCCATACCTGTGGCATTTTAAATAGCAATTAGTGTCTGTGTAGAAGTAGTCAATTCGTTTTTTAGCTCTCACGTGGCTGCACTGATCAGGCTAGATACTGAGCCATGGGAAGCAGAAATGAACTGTAAAAAAAGACCTGTGTAGTAAGGTACTGGAACTTCATGAAGTTGGTAAAGGATATGAAAAGGTATCTAAAGCCATGCAAATGCCAGTCAGTGCTGTTCAATCACTTAGTAGTGAAAGATTTTGGGATATCTTGATACCAAGCCAGGGTCAAGTAGACCAAGAAAGATTTCAAGGAGCATGATACAACGATACTTCAAAAAAATGAGCTGCATGGTTGAGCCATAAAGAAGCCTTTACTGCACCAGTGCCACAAAAAGTCCAGTTACAATAAGCCCGACAGCACCTTGACACACCTCACAGCACTATGTTTGGAGAGGGGTCAACAAGGCCTATAGTAAAAAGAATACCATCCCCAATGTGAAGCATGGTGGTGGCTCACTTATGTTATGAGGGTGTGTGAGCTCGAAAGGCATGGGGGAACCTTGTGAAAATTGATGGCTAGATGAATGCAGCATGTCATCGGACAATACTGGCAGACAATTTGCATTCTTCTGCACAAAAGCTGCACATGGGACACTCTTGGACTTTCCAACACAACAAATACCAGAAGCACAAGTCGAAGTGGAACCTCCAGGGGTTACGGCAG
The DNA here is from genome assembly GCA_016801145.1 of Umbra pygmaea. Taxonomy (NCBI): domain Eukaryota; kingdom Metazoa; phylum Chordata; class Actinopteri; order Esociformes; family Umbridae; genus Umbra; species Umbra pygmaea. The sequence goes on along the minus strand of JACXGM010017887.1, from coordinate 9,031 downwards.
AAAAAAGTGAAGGTTCTGGAGAGGCCATCACAATCTCTTGACCTTAACATCATTGAGCCATTTTGGAGAGATCTCAAACATGCGGTTCATAACACGCCTAACTTAGGAATAAACAAAACAACAAAATGGAACGGAGGATTTGCATATAAAGTAAAACTCTAAACAAGGCAGACTAGAAACTGAACAGTTTACTATCAGGAATAATTAGTGATTGGTGCTCGACACTCAAGTGTCGAAACTGTCTCGATGTTTTCGAGATGTCACTGTATCGGAACAATGTATCAAGGCATTTCAAAAACACTTCTGGTCACATGACAACTTTGCCATGTGACATTAAGCGATACCTGTGTCACGGTTGTCAAAGACACTGACTTATCGGGTATAAAATGAGGCATCAAAAAAGAACATCTTGAATGCGTGAGACCTTGGCTGCGAGATTTGTGAGAGTATTGAGAGATTGAGCCATCAGACGCAAGATGGACCAACAACGTCAGAGGTGTATTATTATTATTATTGAATATATGTTTATGTCTTTGACATTCTGCATAAATCCTTTACACACACACACATATCGCCAACCACTTATCCCGGCGAGGGGTCGTGGGGTATACAATTACAAATTGATATTTGCCTTTTAAGATCTGGCTAGGGACAACACATGGAAACTAGCACTTGATGCTAACTCTGGCTTGTTTACAGCAAGTAACTTGTCTGTTGATCAATGAGCATTGTCCCTATCAAATAAAAAAATGAATTAAAATGTATTGCCAGGGAGACCAGGGGATCGTTGGTGATAATGACAACCTGTGGTCACTCCTGGACAACAGAGTCAGTTACACTAGGAGAACACAGAGTGATAGTGCCAATGCTATGGTTAAAGTTCAACAGTACCTAGCAGATGCATACCAGGGGCTTCATTTATAAAACTGTGTGATGGATTTGCGTCAGAAGTGGCATACTGATGAAACATAGGATGTGTGTAAGCAAAGAAATATTCAGAATTATAAAACTGTGCGTATGCACGTCCTACGCGGTTTTCCCTTTATAAATCACAATCTACTGTAATACGTGGCGCAGCTTTTGCGGCTACATGTCACACCCATAGTTGGCCATAAATAGTCAGTGAAACTCACCCAAATTCACCCACAGAGGAAAACCAAACTTCACTCAATGTGAGGTAGAAAATATTGTTGGCGAGGTGGAAAAGAGGAGGAAAATGTTGTTTTGCCGAAAAGGTGTTGGAGTGGCAAAAGTTTGGCAAAAGTTTGCAGACGCTGTGAATGCCACAGCCTCAGAAAGTCAGACTGTGGTTGAAATAAAAAAAGTGGTCAGATATCAAAGTCGATGAAAAAAAGCGTCTAGCGCTTCATCGCGAAAGTGTGTCTGCCACAGGTGGGGGAAAATTGGTTACATTAGATCAACATGTCTGCATCACAAATTATTTGGACATTGGTGGAATGAAAATGCATTCGATTAATTAATGCATTTTCATTCTCATTCGGTGCCATAGCTGCAAAGTGTGCTTTTTAGTTTGCCTATTCTACCTACTAATATGTCTGGCATAACCCGGCTAATATATCTCTGACATGTCAGCCAATTTTCTCTGGAAAGTGCCAGTCACCAGAAATCCTAGTGTTGCAAGGATTTGAAGTGGGACTGGCATGGCGTGTTCTCAGAGTGCTCCTCTTTAACGCTGGGCCCAAAAGAGCACAGAGGTCCAACAGGACAACCAGAGGAAGTTGGAACCGGCTCATAAGCCACTCGTCCTCGTTTGCCAGCAAGTCTTCTTGCTGTCTGAACATGTGTTCCCTCTGAATCCTTCCATTTGCCACATCTTATAACAGCGCAATATCTAATAAGCTACATCTCTCGGTATTAATGTAATTGTAAATGGGGAAATTTATAAATGGGAAATAGTTCTCAGCTAAAACATACGATGGAACACATTTAAAAATAAAACGAAAGGCATATATGAAGACCATGATTCCATAGCTGATGACATTTATACTATGAAAACAACTCCCCAGTGGACAATGAAGACATCAATCTATCTAATCTAATGTATATCTGCTCCGCTAGTTGGACACATCAACAAGAATATGAGTCATCAACAAGAATATGAGTTTTAAACATGATTTTGTTCTGTTTACCATATTTTTTATGAGGATGAATTACATAACATGCTAATATAATTACAGAACATATTTGAGTGTTCTTTTTGCAAATATGTCTTAATTTGCATTTATGTTGGCTACAATCTTCTTATATTTTATTTGTATTTAACCACAGGCTGTTAATTGTGAGAATAGATTTGTGAATCATATTATTAGGCAGAATTTCGGTTTTGTTTATACAACGGTCTGCAGTTTCAGACAGTTTCACATGCTTCATCCATCTGCCGGTGGTGTTGCAATTTCTCATTTCATCCGTTTTTGTGCCTGCGCCTGGGTCAGAGTTGCCGTGAAGGACCGCATATTTTCCCGTCAAGTTTGCTTTTTATAAATCCTAATTATTGCATTGAGAGCGGCGTAGGTCTTTTTTTGTGCGTACGCCACGTTTAGAAAAGAGGCCCCTGGTTTTGAATTGGTGTACTGGGCCAAAAATTCTGGGGTCTTTTCTCACCTATATTAACATGCAATTGTCCATTCATCCATCCCTGGAACCTCTGTGCCCTGCGAGATAATTTTTTCAAAGGCTAGCCAGGTGGTAGACAAAAAAAGGAATCGCTTGAGCCCTGGCAATGTGGAAAATATATTGTTTCTAAATAAAGTGCCCAAGGACAAAACACCAAGTGGCTCAGTCGGGAATCGAACTGGCAACTTTCTGACCACAATTCTGACTCCCTAACCACTGAGCCATCTACACCTTGCTATTTCACAATCACTAATTCATATGTTCATAACACAAATACATTAAATATCAATGTACATTTTACCTGAAGAGTTTTATTCCCACTCTCATCAGATCAGCGAAGTTCACATAAGTTTGATGTTTTGGAAACACTTTAAATCAAGATGTTTGTATGACATTATGTTAGGAAAGTGTTAATTGTCTCAAACAGTTCTACTTCATTCAGTAACCCCCAATGTTGACAAATTACAATTATCAACCCATTTGAAAACTGCAGTTTGTGATGAAGGACGTGAATCGTTCAGTCCGACCACAGAAGTGTATGTCTGATCATGGTGGAATTAAAAGTGTGCCATAATTAAAGTTGCCAGCAGGTGTCACTGTTGAGTAAAGGTTTCGAAACGTTTCATGACGCCTCGATTCAAATGTTTCAATTGTCTCAATTGTTTCAAATGCCTTGTTTTGACCATCACTAGGAATAATGGATTACTCACACTACCAGCAATTTCAGGAACAGGAAACAGGTAAAACCATGACGTGACATTAACATAACGTTAACAATGACCAGCGGACTTTGACTGGAAATTGCATGTTATGCATAATGCATGCAGGTTGGCAGGTATGGCCTTGCCACCACACTTACCCGCTTACCAAATAAATACTCTATATTAAGGGTCATCAACTCCGGTTCTCGAAGTTGCCGAAAACTATTCAGATTTTTTTATTTTACCTAGTAGTTAATTGCAATCACCTGCTTTCCCAGGTATAAACCAGTCCCTTAGAAAGAGAGAACAAAGATAAGAAATGTTTCGGCCCTCCAGGACTGGAGTTGATGAACCCTGCTCTATATAATGTGCTTCCCACTGGCACCTGTCGCCTAGTTTCAGAAGACTTCACATAATTTTATGAGTTCAGCTGTCACCACCTACATTTGGGCTTGTCATCACAATCCTCACATGTCATGAAAGCAGGGTTGCCAACTCTCACGCATCTGGCGTGACTCTCACGGTTTCACCATTAAAAGAAAGGTAACACTTTATTTTGAGAGTCCAAAAAGTGTATCTGTAGATGCTCTACAGATTATCTGCAGACTATTAACAACATTTTAACAAACTATCACTAACCATAACTCTAATCCTAACCTTAACCATTCCCCTACAGTTATCCCTAACCTTAACCATTACACTAAAACATATTCTAAACTTACCCCTACCCTTAAACTACACAATTACTTGCTTATCAACAGATAGATTGTTGATAGTTTGTTGATGATATGACTATCTGTAGAGCACCTACAGATGGAATTTCGGACTCTCCAAATAAAGTGTAACCAAAAGAAATTAGCGTTTCCATTCTATTAGTTGTTTGTTTTGCATAAATCATGTATAATACTAAGGACTGACATTTCTAAAATTAGGTTTATGGTTACCAAAATTGTTCTCAGAGTGTGCACGCACTGAAATTCTGAGTCTCACGCCATTCCAGCCGCGGTCGGTGGATCTTAATTGGGGAGGACGGGCTCGTATTATGCTCGGGACCGGATTGAATTCGGTCCCGAGCGTAATACGAGCCCGTCCTCCCCAATTAGGATCCACCGACCGCGGCTGGTGCATTCAGAGGAACAGTGGGCAAGTTATGATTAATTAAATGTTGAGACACTTGTGAATCAACTTCTGAAAATCCTGATTGAACGTTGTGCCAGGTACACTAGAATTCCTAGTGTAGATTGAACGTTATGCCAGGTAGACTAGAATTCCTATTGTAGGTTACTACTGGAACTTCGTCGCCATCAATGTTCTTTGTGTTTTGTTCGAACTCAGGCCAAATTTCAGAGCTATATAACAAGTGCAGACCCCATTTAAATCCTGCAAGATATGAAAACACATTAAATTTACCAAATCTACCATAGGTGAAATTGCAGGGGCACAAGTGTCGGGATTTGGCACATTTTAAATCGAAATCAATCAAAAACAATTGAAAATAAACTGATCTAAACAGGCATTTGAGAGCTGATTTCTCATCTGTGTATTAGGAACCAACACCATTTCCATTTTGAAAGACAGTGTAAAGCTGGATTCACACCAGGTCCGGCAAACTGGTTGCATTGCTGCGGAAGTCCATTCATTTCAATAGGAAGCAATGCGCACCGCTGCGGCAAATCTACCGGAACCGGCAAAATGTGGATGCGGTGCGGCGGGTGTGTCGCAAGAGTTGAAATAATCCAACTTTTGCGGTGCTTTGCCGTACGGTGCCAGAACCGGAAGTTGATTTACCTCAGAGAAAGAGCTAAAATGTCGCTTTCATCAATGGATGTGTGAGATTGCAAGACAAGCTTTGACAGCTCAGTAGATAGTTTTCATATTGTCAATTTATACTCAACTGAAAACAGCTCCTGTCAGTTGCCTTGCTGGAGATGGACAGTTGTATGCAATGTTGCCCACCATCTCGTAGATGCGGAAGATTGATTACGATGTTGATTGCAGTGTACAAGTGTGTCTGCATTACAATGCCGTACGGGGATTTTTTGCCCTGTCTCGTGTGAATCCAGCTTAAGACTTTCAGTTTAGTCCATCTAAAGTTTACCAATACTCCCATAAGGAAAATGTTTTCAATTCAGTAATTATGCAATGATAGTAATTCATTGCTCAACTTTCTTTGTATAGCCCAGGGCTGTTGTAGGTCCGAATGTAAACACACTCCAAAAAAGTTAGGATCTTCTATAAATCTTCCATACCCCACCCAGTCCCAACATTGCCAACCACCATGCGAAAGTCTAAAAATTCAAAAAACGATTCCACAACCCTGCTTAAATGAAGATGCATGATCAGAGCTGGAACTTCCTAGGAAACTAGTCAAGGACCCAATCTCTACATTACTACACCAGTGTTTCTCAAATGGGGGTATGTGTACCCCTAGGGGTACTTTGGAGTACTGCAGGGAGTACATTTTTTTTGCAAAAACGCTAATAAAAAATGTCATGCATAATTTCTAAAATAACTATACTATTATAATGCATGAATTAAGTGATGGATTCTTAACATTTGAAATCTAGAATTTCAATGTTTTGTTTAAAACAGCCAGTGCTGTATTGTACCTCTTTAAATATAACTTTTTTTCTACCATTTAAACAATTCTACCAATTGTCAGTAGAGCCTAAAAATTAAAAGTTCTAAAGTAAATTCACTTTTTTCTAATAAATGGGTTCTGTAATTTTTTTTTTCAGTTTAGCTGAATAACAAAGATGTTTGTGTTTCTTAAATATGAAAAAAGTACTTTACCAAGCCTTGTTCCATAATTGCCAGATACTATGGTGTGTTTACTTTCACTTTTGTTTCAGTAGCCTGTCACAGTTCCGCCCCCCTGAGGTGTCTTCCCCTCTCCTTTTGTGTGCCTTCCCTCTATTCTGGTATCCCTTGTGTGTGTGTCTGGTTTGTGTTGTGTTTGTATGTCTGTTCCAGTCCCCCGAGTCACCAGTTCCCTACACAACACGAAGGCACCCGTTCCTAAGCACCAGTCCCCAGCTGTAATCATCACCTACAACTGTTCCTCTGCCACTCCTGGGCTGATTGCTTCCCCCCACTTAAGAGAGTTGACAGTGACCAGTCCTTGCCGGATTATTGAACTATGCAGTACGTAAAGTCCCGTATACCCTGTAGAGCATTTTGTTAATTTCTGCATTTTTATAGCTAGTCTGTGTACTATGCCCTTATGGTTCAATTTTCTGTTTAGTATTAACTCCAGTTCTCAGTGTCTCTCTCACTATAACCTTCTGTGACAATAATCCACTACCTGTGCACTCTTACCTGCCTGTTACCCCTGGACACCTGACCATACTCTCTTGGATACCTGCCAGTAACCCCTGGACACCTGATCGTACTCTCCTGGATACCTGCCAGTAATCCCTGGACATCTGTCCAGGCTCTCCTGGTTTCCTGCCTGAAACCTTTGGATTCCTGTACATACTGCTACTGTACCCGCCTAACATCCACAAGGATATCTACCAGTTTTCCTGGTATTGCTGCCAGTATATTTCTACCGTCAGACGGTGACCACTAGGCTCCGGTCTACGTCATCAGATACTACGCTACTAACTTCATTCTACTACTTTTCAATAAATTACATTATTGTTGTACTGACATTCTATGCGTTTGGATTCACTCCTTGTATTTCTGAGCTTAATCCTGACAAGTGTTAGTGTTTATATTAACACACTATGATATTTGTTCGCTATATGGATTATGATTAAACATATGAAGTACAAACACATAGATTACTATTTAGAACTGCATAAGGCCATAGAGAAGTACTAGTGTGCTATGGGTGTGGGAGAATTAGTGGAAAGTTACGGAATGTGTAGAGCCATAAAAGGGGTCAAGCTGGAGCCAGGCACAGGCTGGTACAATTGCTATTCTTCCTAGCCCCCACCCAAGAAACAGAGACAAGACAGTGCTGAGAGAGCAAGTCTGCTCTAGGGCGCCTCCAAAGGTAGGGTGAGTCTAATCCACGCCCTGCCTCAACCATATAACAAAGAACCATGTGGAATCAGACCAGACTTCCCTGACCACCCTGCGTGGTGTTTAGCGAGTCCCATGTACATGAAGATTGCATTTATTACGCATTAAACTTATGCTGAGAACTTACCCATTTGTCAGCGAGTTTCTCTCTTTACCAATCAACGAACATGCGTAGTTCTGGTCAAACCACTTACACAAGCCTACCCTTAGAATGGTAAGAGGTTAATTGTGTCTTTACAAATTAAACCATTTGGCTTACAGTATATTAGTATTGTTAAACAATAGAGAAATAAACATCTTTTATCAGCATAGTTCAACAATAGAAAAAGAAAGTTATGTTTTTCAGCAAATAAAAAATAAAATAATGTCTTTACATATCACACAGTCTGATCAATAAATCTGGCTGTTTTTAACCAATGTAAATCGTGGTAAAGCCTGAACAGTGCTTCATCGCGATTGAAACCATTTGCCTAATTGTAGCATTATAAACTATAGCTATAATAAACTGCTCTTCTATGAGCATAGACTGAAATTGAAATGGAGACTTTACACAACCTGAGATATGAGGTCTCAATTGGGCTTGTTGTTTAAGACAACAGCAGTGAGTAAGAGAAAGTGAGATGAGGGATTAATAACGTGGCGTGCATAATTTAAAACATTCGGCTGATAAAATATTGGTGGGAATAAAGTTCACTTCCTACACTATACAAACAATGGAAATGGTGTCTGTGCCTATTACACAACCTTAGAAAGAGTTTAAACAAAAGAAATTGTAGCCTACACTTACCTTGCACAACTTTGAGGGGAAATATCTCTGAATTTTAGTTACAACTGTGTCAAAAGTTCAAGCATCATACAAGTCCTATTGTTCCTCTGATTACAGTGTTATGCCTTATAAAAGCTCTGGATCTGTACTTTTATAAAATCACAAAAAATAATAGGTGACCGTTAGTTCAGATATAAGTGTTAATGTAGGTCACATTTGTATCTCCCCAAAAGTTTGTCACACTGGTTCTCAATATGGATTTTACAGTGGTATTCTTCATGGTTTACAATATTTTATAATTAACTAAAAATGAAACATATGTTTTAAATTTTTGTCTCTATATAAATCATTATCTCATAATGTTGGATTTTTTTATTCATCTTGTAACCAAGAGTCTTTTGAATCCAAAACTATAAATCACTTCATAGTAATACCCAAAACAAAGATAAATCGTGAGATACTAAGCAAATGTAAAATGCTGTCTGCGTAATTAGAAAAGGCACAGTCGGACTTGCCTCACATGGCGGTGTAGCAGAAGCCTAAATGTTTACGTAATCAATCAATCAATCAATCAAATTTATTTTATAAAGCCCTTTTTACAACAGCAGTTGTCACAAAGTGCTTTGACAGACACCCGGCCCGAGACCCCCAAAAGCAAGCAACACAAGTGATGCACAGTGGCTAGGAAAAACTCCCTAGTAGGGGACATAGGAAGAAACCTAGAGAGAGGCCAGACTCAAGGGGGTGGCCAGTCCTCTTCTGGCTGTACCGGGTGGGGGATCTGAAGGTACACAGCCCATTGTAATAAGGTCAATCCGTGTTCAGTTATTGTCCAGCAATGAAGATATGATGGGTGGACTGTGACCATAGTCTTTATGTAGCATCAATAAAGTTTGGTGTT
>JACXGM010017886.1:0-19434 GCA_016801145.1 Umbra pygmaea | reverse complement strand
ACGCGCCTACATTCATTTTCCTATCTCCACAGTCGATTGGATTGCCACCGTGACGTCAGCGTGTGAAAATTCCCCGCGAAATTTCAAATCTTGCTCTTACACTAGCCAGGCATGTATTAAACATATCTCACTGTTCTACAAATGTATGGGAGAAGCTACTAGCACCTCCAGATCGCTGTAGGGTGAAGTATCCCTTTAATGCCTACAAAACACACAGGGAACTAAACAGACTACGAGGATTTGAAATAATTAATGAACATGTAACATGGTGTGACAATCTGGCAATGAACGACTGCTTATTCAAACAAGACCAGAAACAAAAAACAGCTGGAAATGTTTGAGCATGAAGACAAGTGATTGATTGATAACTGAGGGTTAATGTATGTCCATTTACACAGTACACAAGACATGTGGGAGGTGGCTGCGTCACTACCTCCAGCCCTCCAGAAGAGGGCACCATTTCAACAGCTGTGTCACTGCTGGTGGTAGCAAAAATTTTACATTTGTTCCAGTTTAATAATTTTTAAGTAATAAGCATACACAATAAATACTGTATAATATTGTGTTAAAGTTAGTGAATTTTAGGTGGTGCGGGCACAAAATATGTTCATAGCAAAACAAAACAATTAATCTTATAACATAGCTCTTCCAATGTAACAGGAACTTTTCAGAAACATTTGAAATTATTGTTGAAGTTTCTAGTTGAAAGCAAAGCTGTGTTTTAAGACAGTTAACTGAATTGACAGAATTAACCAACTCTGTTCATCTACATGTACAATTGACTCTAAACTTCACAACATACAATATGTTATCATCAATTTGGTAGCCATGAGTTTCTACATTGTCAGTAGAAACTCAACACTGCCTTGAATGTTTTCACAATTTGTCATGTCAGTGCCTGACAGTTTCATACATTTCAATGACAATTCATTTCCATATATTTACAAACCATACTACACACTTTCAAGTGCATTTTGATTAATTGTGCAAGAAAATTATATACAATATCAAAATCTATACATAATTACAAAAAATAACATGATGCAGCCAAAGCTTCCTTCACAGTGGGCTTGATATGTGCTGTGGTGGGCTTGTATCAAACACAACAGTTTGCATATGGGTTAGGATGTTCATTTCAGGATTGTCACACCGACCAAACTTTTTCTACATGACTAGAGAATCTCCAGAGTGTTTTTGGCATAGTTCAAACCAGCAATACAGGTGTGTTTTTGAGAAGTATTGGCTAACATTCTTACCATTCTTCCATACAGGGTGGATTGTAGAGTGATTGGGATAAGTTCTAACAAGGATTTTGACCAGTCTTTAAAAGGCTGTAGCCCAGTAGAAGTTGCAATTTGCCTATTGGTACTCTCTGGTCTTGCTCTGAACTTGCACTGTCAAGTTTTGGACAGATGGCCTGATCTTAATACCACCTTACACCAGCCATACCATACGCCATACACATACCTGAATATCAAGACATATTTTTACACTGACTCACTGATTTGTCTCTCTCCATAATGTTGTCCCTTTTGAAAGCTGTTTAGTGCCTCATGTCCTTATAGCCCACCCAAAAACCTTTGACTGTAGCAGGAAAATGAATTGTCATTGCTGTTTATCAGTTAAATCTTACACTTAATATACAGCACATACAGTACATGTATATAGCCTTTAATTGAGATAACATTTTCAAAGAATAAACTACTTTGTTATCAAGAAATAAAGGGTATTTTGCACCCCTGCATTTAATGCTGTATTCACCCTACCGTTGCCAACGTAACAGCATTGAATCTCCTATAAGGTTTGTTCAGATGAGAGCACACAACAACAGCTCCAAGACAGATCATCCATGTAGAAACTCTTCAGATCCTTCAGAGCCTTAGTCCTCACTCAAGTGTGGACCCACAAAGGTTTGCTTACCAAAAATGGCCCAGTATCCCTTGGAACAGCATGGTACGGAAGAAGCAGAGTTGGTTCAAATGGCTAGCTAACTGGCAGCATCAAGGCTGAGTCACATGCTAATCACTACTCCTCCCTCCCTGTCCCATCTAAACACCGTTGCTGCCCGGCAGACTACTGTAAAGTGTATTTGGTGCAGAAGCATGCTCCTTCAAAGTATGGGGAAGATTGTGTCATGGCCGACTTCAACAAATGTATGACTGCAACAGTACTGGCACGTACAGCCCCAGTTGGGACATGGTTGATGAGAATACTGATGTACTCAGTGTTTACTGCTGGGGCTGATGGTGTCAACGACAGTCATCATTCCCTTAGGCCTGTTATGAATGTAACCGGTTCAGTGCTGGCTGTTGTTGATGCGCCTGAACACATCTTGCCACCTTCATTGGAGGCTCTAGGTAACCCTGAGATGCCTCAAGGCGCCGGTGCTGTGGAGAGACTGTTAAACGTTATTACAGGTTGTTGTAGTGGGCAGAGTCATATGATGTTGGTGATCTTGACAGACACGTCCCTCAGGGTATGAGGAGGGAAGGGACCAGGGTTCTGTGTAGAAAATAGAATTCGACAGTTGGACTAGCGTGTCCTGATAAGGAATGACAACAAGAAGGCAGTGGTAGATGTCAACAAGCAGTGGGTCACTCATTGTTTCATCGAACTGTTGGCTGTGCCGACTTCTCTTCCCTGTTCGGTGGAGATTCTTCGAAAACTGCCAGGGCACGCAGACTATCCCAGGTGTACGGTGAAACTGACTGGCCGCTTGGGACATGCTGTGGTTCAGGGCTTTCTTTATCTGGTCCATTTAAACTGCCAGAGTCCATGGACAATAAATTCTTCCCCTACAAACGCACATTGCGCCTGTCTCTAGCCTTAGCTACATCTGTAGGCAATCTACAAATGTTGTGAGGTTTTTCATCTTTTATTCCCTCAATAAGTTGCAATGACTCCCGGCCTAGCACATCGTGTAATGTGGGTTGGGGTTTGATGGGGTAAATAGGAGCATGAGTATTCTGAGTTGCCTCAGGGAAGAGCTGTTCTGTCTAGATGCTTCCTTGGGGTAGGCTGCCTTGGGTTGCCTCGTTCAGTGTTCCGCCTGGCCGGCTTGGAGAGGGAATCAGGTTCGACATATCAAGGGTCCCATATGTCATCACTCAATAAGTAGCAGAGTTCAGTGAATGTGGGTGGAGCAGAGACCTGGAAGGCGAGGCAAATCCAGCTATACTCATTGACTTTGAGAGGCAAATTGTTTCATCCATGTTGAGAGCACTTCCCTCATTCTTTCAACCTAAAGATTTTACTGCTAAAAATACATGAGTCTTATATTCAACCTTGGTACAAAACATATTAAATCACAGGCCACAATTAGATAATAGAGTACTTACAGTATGTATATATTTCTCTCTCTTTTATCATTTGTCATTTTGCTTTCTCTCCTTGCCCTGTAATCAGTGTGTGTGTGTGTGTGTGTTTGTTTGTTTGTTTGTTTGTTTGTTTGTTTGTTTGTTTGTGTGTGTGTGGTAGTGTGCTGTAATCCCTGAGGTTTCTGGAATGTTCCCAGCAGCTTTAATCAGCCACAGCCCATTGTGTCTGCAGGAGAAGTGGAGGGAAAGGGGTGGGGCCAAGAAGGCGCAGGTTAAAGGATGACCAGGACAGTAATAATCCATAATGTTAAAGGGCTAAAATATGACCTAAATTCCACTGTTTTTTCCCACCTTGCATCCCTCTCCTCCTTCCCATCCACACCTCTCCTCCCACCTCTCCTCCTGTGTTTCAGACACTGTGATGAAGTCATGCTCCTACAAGGATTTCTGTGTTAAGGCCCACAATGGCAACTCTGGAGCCAAGATTGAGTGTTGTTTCACAGATGACTGCAATGGGCCCCACAAGGGCCACCAGCACGGGGGCCACAGAAACACAGCTGGAGCCCTGGGGGCCAGCCCTGCAGTGCTGCTGGGGGCTGTGATGATACGCATGGCCCTTAGCAGGCTCTAATCTTCTGATCAGAAGATATACAGTCATCCCGCTACTTCCTTTTCTTTTCCATTTAACCACTTTCATACAGCCCTACCATCAGACCTTTATCAATACCAGGGTTCAGGTGTCTCTGTGAACTGGTGCTAGGGTTCAGTGAATCAGGGAGACATACAGGGATTAGCAGGTGTGTGTGTTTGTGTGTGTTTGTGTGTGTGGGTGTGCGCACATGTTACCTGTGTAAATGGCTTATTAAAAATACAGTTGATCATTAATGTAGTTTTGTGTCAGTAACAGGTCATATGTACTAACTGAGTTTTGGATGCAGTGAGTGAACAGAAGCGCCTCTAGTTAGATTCTGGGTGAGTCAGGCTAAATCTCTCTCTCTCTCTCTCTCTCTCTCTCTCTCTCTCTCTCTCTCTCTCTCTCTCTCTCTCTCTATATATATATATATATATATATATATATATAAATATATATATATATATATACAGTATCTTCAATTAAACAGAAACATTGATGACATGAGGGCAGTCATGCTTATATCGCTCATATTATGCTACTGTACTTATTTATAAATAAGCATGCTAATAAATACTTACTTTTCCATTCAGTCTTTTTGCAGTTGGTTGGGTGTGTGTGTGTGTGTTTGCATCCGTGTGTGTGTGTCTATGCATGCCTGTGTGCATACCATGCTACAGTGTGAGATTGTCAGTGGGTAGCATCAGTGGAACATTTTTGACTGTAGGTTTAGGTTTATCTCTTCACTTTTTTGACCTATGACCTAGTTACAGCCCAAAGGAAAGGACGTGAGGTCACACAAATGCACAGAAGACACGCACAGACACACACACATTTCCTCCTCACACCTCCAGTCTGTATCAAGCAAAAATTGACTTCCTCTGTCTCTGCTTTATAATGTATCACTACTCTGCAGGCACAGGTAAGGACAGTTAGCTATGAGCCATTTGCTTCAGACTGTTGCTTAGCAGAGAGGCCAGCTCTACTGTAAAATCAGCCAGGGGCGTTTCTGGACAATCTATGTAAATAATCAATCTCTGTCATATATTACCAAAAATGCATATCGTTAGAAGCTATCTTCACTTCAACCCCGTCAGGAACAACCACAGAAAGTCTGTCACTCTATGTAACAAAATGCTGTATTAACCTTACAGCAACTGCAGCCTCTCCCAGGTCCTAACGCCCGCCAATTGATATATATAGTGAATTGCCATAATTATGAGCTAATGTGTTAATCATTTTATTGTTACAATAATTAAAACTACATATTGTGTCAGGACTGTGGTTCAGAACGAGGTGTCACACGCAGAATAAATGCTTTCCAATACTTTACTGGGAGATATAATACACGTACAATAATCCCAGATCACAATAGTCAAAAATAAACTGTGGCGAGCACAGGCTACAAAACTACTCAATATTGCACAAGGAGGACAAGGAGATTATATTAATAACATTAATCTGCTAACTTGTTCAACATGATACATAAGCAGCGGTCTACATAACAGTGTTTCACGATAGAGGTCTACATAACAGTTAACACATAAAATTATCTACACAACAGTTAACAAATAAAATGGTCTACATAACAGGTAACACATAAAATGGTCTACATAACAGTTAACACATAAAATGGTCTACATAACAGTTAACACATAAAATGGTCTACATAACAGGTAACACATAAAATGGTCTACATAACAGGCAACACATAAAATGGTCTACATAACAGGTAACACATAAAATGGTCTACATAACAGGTAACACATAAAATGGTCTACATAACAGGCAACACATAAAATGGTCTACATAACAGTTAACAGGGCAGGCGAAGGGACAGGTTCCGGGACGAGAGCCAGACCCAATCCCCAGGTTGGTAGAGGTGCGTGGCCCCGTGGCGACGATCGGATGGGATCTTAAGACGGATATGGGTGGCATTCCAAGTGTCCTCCGCGCGCCAAAACCAATCGTCTAATGCAGGCACCTGGGTCTGTCTCGGGTGCCAAGGGGCCAGAACTGGCTTGTAACCGAGCACACACTTGAAGGGAGTGAGCCCCGTGCAGGAGTGGCTTAAGGATTTTTTAGCATACCCTGCCCATTCAAGTGATTTCGCCCACTCCCCCGGCCGGTCCTGGCAATAATTTTGCAGGAACCTGCCCATTTCCTGGTTGACACGTACAACCTGCCCATTAGATTCAGGGTGGAACCCACAGGTGAGACTGACCGTGACCCCCAATCTCTCCAAAAACGCTCTCCACATGCAAGAAGTAAACTGGGGACCCCAGTCAGAGACAATGTCCTCCAGGACCCCATAATGCCGGAAGACATGTGTAAATAGAGCTTCTGCTGTCTGTATGGCTGTGTGCATTCCAGGGAGACACAGGAAATGGCAGTCCTTCGAGAACCTATGCAAAACAACCAAGATCGCAGTGTTCTCCTCAGCGGGAGGGAGATTTGTAAAAAAATGGACAGATAAATGCGACCAAGGTCGTTGTGTTTGGAGAGTGGTCAACAAGGCCTATAATGAAAAGAATACCATCTCCACTGTGAAGCATGGTGGTGGCTCACTGATGTTTTGGGAGTGTGTGAGCTCTAAATGCACAGGGAACCTTGTGATAATTGATGGCAAAATGAATACAGCATGTTAATGGACAATACTGGCAGACAATTAGCGGTCTGCACAAAACCTGCGTATGAAACGCTCTTGGACTTTCCAGCACAACAATCACTGTTAGCACCAGGGCCAAGTTGACCCTCCAGTGGTTACAGCAGAAACAGGTGAAGGTTCTGGAGTGGCCATCACAGTCTCCTGACCTTAATATCATTTAGCCACTTTGGGGAGATCTCAAATGTGTGGTTCATGCAAGATGACCAAAGACATTGCAAGTTCTGGAGGCATTTTGCCAAGACGAACGGGCAGCTCTACCACCTGTAAGAATTTTGGGCCTCATAGACAACTATAACAATTGACTGCACACTGTCATTAATGCTAAAGGGGGCAATACACCTTGTTAAGAACTGAGGGTATGCATACTTTTGAACACAGGTTCATTATTTTCTTTGTTGCCATGTTAAGCTCCATTATTATGACTGTGCCATTCTGTAATTACCTACAGTTGAGTGTGAATCCCATGAGAAATTAAAACATTTTTATTTTTTTAACATCTTTTACCAAATCTCCAGGGGTATGCAAACATTTGAGCACAACTGTATGTACACCGATCAGTCATAACATTATGACCACTTGCCTAATATTGTCTAGGTCCTCCTTTTGCCACCAAAACAACAGCTCCATACGCAGCAAACTGTGATGCGTTGTGTGGTCTGACACCTTTCTATCAGAACCAACATTACCTTCTTCAGCACTTTGAGCTACAGTAGCTCATCTGTTGGATCGGACCACACGGGCCAGCCTTTTCTCCCCACGTGCATCAAGGAGCTTTTGCTGCCCATGATGCTTTTCCTTCCTTGGACCACTTTTGATAGATACTGACCACTGCAGACCGAGAACACCCCACAAGAGCTGCAGTTTTAGAGATGCTCTGACCAGTCATCTAGCCATCACAATTTGGCCTTTATCAAAGTCATTAGGACACCTAATCAAACATTAAATATTTACACTTGCCTATTTTTACTGCTTCTTCATTTTGTCTTTAAAGTTCATGTGTTAGAAGCAGAAAAAATGGGCAAGCATACAGATTTGAGGGACTTTGACTTGGCCAAATTGTACTTTGACCCAATTCCCATACTGATACTGCCAGCTATGAGGGATAAAATAATGGTAGATAATAGCAGACATGAGATATATTTGAATATATCTTCATAAAAACTGCTGAAAAATGCATTCCTAGAAAAGTGTTGAACAAGGACAATATGTAAATAGCCTTGCTAACCTACAGGTTGTCAAACATTGGCACAGATATATACACTGCTCCAAAAAATAAAGGGAACCCTCAAAACACACATCAGGTCTCAATGAGAGAAACATTGAAAGATGTGTTACACCAAACTCACCAACCGAATAAGGGCTGGATTCAAACTCACACAGTAAAGTAAACAATGGAAATCACAGGCTGTTCCAATGTGTGTGATTATCATCAAGGTAACTCATTAGTGTGTATGGACTCCTGACAACATCTGGGCATGTTCCTGGTGAGATGGCAGATGGTGTCCTGAGGTATCTCCTCCCAGACCTGGATCAGGGCATCAGTGAGCTCCTGGACAGTCTGTGGCACTACTTGGCAGCGTCGGATGCACTGATACATAATGTCCCAGAGGTTGTCAATTTTATTCAGGTCTGGGGAACATTAGGACCAGTCAATGGCATCAGTGCCGTCGTCATCCAGGAACTGCCTACACACCAGCCGCGGTCGGTGGATCTTAATTGGGGAGGACGGCTCGTATTACGCTCGGAACCGGAGTGAATGGAATGGTGCGCAACGAACAAAACCAATTGTTTTTTTGTTTTGCACACATTCCATTCACTCCGGTTCTGAGCGTAATACGAGCCCGTCCTCCCCAATTAAGATCCACCGACCGCGGCTGCTACACACTCTGGCCACATGAGGCCAGGTATTGTCCTGCACCAGGAAGATCCCAGGGCCCACTGCACCAGTGTGAGGTCTGACGATGGGTCTGAGGATTTCATCCCGGTACCTAACATGGAAGTCTGTGCAACCCTCCAAGGAAATGCCCCCCCAGACCGTCACTGCCAAGCCGGTCATGATGGATGATGTTGCAGGCAGTTCACCATGGCATCTCCACACATCTGTCACATGTGCTCACTGTAAACCTGCTCCTTATCTGTGAAGAGAACAGGGCGCCAATGGTGGACCTGCCAATTCTGGTGTTCTCTGGTGAATGCCAGTTGAGCTGCAAGGTGCTGGGCTGTGAGCACAGGTCCCACTAGAGGACGTCTGGTCCTCATGCCACCCTCATGGAGTCTGCTTCTGACAGTCTGGTCAGAAACATGCACATCAGTAGCCTTAGCATTTTGTAGGGATCTGGCAGTGCTCCTCCTGTTCCTCCTCACACAAAGGAACAGATATCGGTCCTGCTGCTGGGTTGATGCTTTTCAATGTCTCTGTCCAGGTCTCCATGTGTAATGAGTCATCTCCTGGTATTTCCTCCATGCTCTTCAGACTGTACTGGGACACACAGCAAACCTTCATGTGCCATCCTGGAGGAGACCGACTACCTGTGAAACCTGAATGAGCTGCAGGTACCGCCTCATGCTACCAGTAGTGATAAGGAGACTAGCTAAACTGAAGAAGAATCAGTCAAGGAGTATAAGGAGAGAGCAATTGTCTGTGACCTCCACCTGCAAAACAATTCCCTTTTTGGGGGTCGTCTTGCTGTTGCCTCTCCAGTGAACCTGTTGTCACTTTAATTTGCACCAAAACAGGTGACAATGATTCACAATCGCTCAGGCATCGTAACTGAATATATTTATACCCCCGAAGTTTGGATATTGACTTGGTGTTATACTGTGATGATTGAGTGTTCCCTTAAATTTTTTTGCTAATTTTTTTGAGCAGTGTATTTCGAGTAGACCCATATTTGATAATTACAGATCTCCTGGCTGACCCTACTCTCTCAGGATAAGTGAGATATTTCTGTATAATGCATTGTACATGTGTTTCTTTGTCATAGGCTACAGTGTCTGCTGTAGATTAGTTGACAGTGCCGCACACAGGCTACTGTACATTCAGAGCCAAAAACAACAACAGGCAGTCAATCAGGTTGAGCTGAACAACAGCTACCGACTGGTATGAAAGAACCAGTAGCGTTGGCTACTGCAAAAAAGACTAGATCATTTCCGGGGTTGTTCATTTTAATCGTGAGACCTACCCGGAAAGAAGCCACTGCTGACAGCAGTGTTCGGGTGGCGCACACATACAATTTAGATAGTTTGTCAGATGTCAGCCCATAACATGTGAACTAACTAACACAAAGTTTAAACTTTCCTTTTTACATAATGAGGCAGGGTTTATCTGCGTCTTCCTGAAACTTCGAACGCTAAACTGTAAGAAACGGGTAAGTTTTCGCAGAATATATGTATATTTCTGCCTGTCTGCTTTCTGCGTGTCTGTGTGCGCGCGTTTGTGTGTGTGGCAAGAAGACAGACAGCACAGACATCGTTGTAGTGGGGAGATTGCATTAAACTATCCTGCTATCTCAACCTTAAATCATGCTTTATTGACCATAAAATGTATTCTCGATACGAGTTGAGATCTGTGGATTAAATGACAGATACGAGTTTATCTAGATAAGACCACTGAACATTAATAAAATAATAATGCTGGCCTATCTGTGATACAGGATGCGGTCCACCTGTATGCTGATCCTGTAGTATTTAAAACCATGTAGTCAAGATCTCTAAGGTTCACTTTATAACAAAATAGTAAGACTCGTCCGAATCAGGCATACATGAAACTGACTATATAGGGTCACATCTCGAGTTAAAAGATCTTTTAACGCAAATGTAATATTGTGTCCAAATTGCCATTACAATTTTATAATTTCAGACTTTGCCATTTCTGCTATTCTTAACGTCCTAAACAGATGTTTTTCTTATGATTCTGTTTTAATATACAGTATGGGGTAAAAGTTGTAGAATACCCAGGAATTTAGGCTACTTGAGTTTTAACAGAAATAGTCATCTTCATTTACCAAGGTGGCATTATATTGATTATAACTTATAGTCAAAACAAGATTAGTTATGGATGAGCTAAAGGTTTAAACATTAGGATACCTAATTAAGGACTGCTGAAAGGTTTTCATTGCCAGTGTATGTGAATAATTATTTATAAATTAGCCATTTGTAAAAGTGATAGACATTTGCAACATTGGTAATGTTTTGAATACATATTTTAATACATTTAATACCATCTCAGTGAATTTATATCAAAACATGAAAATCACTGGGTGTTCTAAAACTTTTGCCCAATATCGTAAATGTGACAGATGTAAGATGCTGCAAATGTAGTGAAACCTTGGAACTTGCACAGTATTTTTAGCTAGTTCCCATGGGGGAAAAAAATACTTAGAGTAGGGTAAAACTTTAAATTGGGTTTAGTGTGTGTGTGTGTGTGTGTGCATGTGTGTTTGTTTTATAAAGCAAATTAAGGACCCAATGTGCTCATGAGGATAGTAAAACATGAAAATGTCGCCACAATGGAAATATCTATTTCCCAGCTTAGGGGTTAACCCTACTGTTGGGTTTAATATTATTGAGTTTACTTTTAGGTTCAGTCATTACAGATAAGTTCAGGGCTAGGCAGCATTTTTAGTTTTCTGGTCCCTACACGGATAGGGATCCACGTGTGTCTGCGTGTGTGAGGAGAAGTGTGCTCATGTGATCTGGAAGGTGAAATGACTGGACAGACAGACAGGCATCAGTCAGGATGATGTCATGCCCTCAGCATGTCAGTCAGTCTCTAGGTTAGGTCGCCCTCTAATGTTCATTTCCTTGTCGCCCCCCCAGCCCCCCATCTGGTCAGATGAAATGTGCCTATATGCAGATCTGTTCAGCAGTCTATAATTTCCAGCTGTGGTGAATCCTCTGGTTAGCAGCACAGCCTCGGGCTTTGGCTCAGTTAGGCTGCCTTTAAAAACGTCACATGAAAAACTGCTGAGTTTGTGTGTCTGTGTGTACGAGCACGGGAAGGCATGTGCATGTGTGTCAGACATGCCCGCCCGCTCTCCTCCTGTCTGAGGACAATTCAGCTGCTGTTTCGGTTGCTTTAAAAGTTTTTCTGAAGAATTGGAGCCTGTTGTGTTTGGGACTAAAAGATCAGTTCAAAATGTCTCCTGTGAGTCCTGCCCTCTGCTTGTCTCAGTGATATGTGGTAGCAGACAGCATGCCATACTTAGACCGGCAGAACCGAGTGTGTGGGTTCCTGGACGTAGAGGAGAAAGAGGGCAGCAGTCGCTTCCAGAGACGTTACTTTATACTGGACACACAGAGTAACATGCTGCTATGGTACATGGACAACCCCCAGGTAGGTACACGCACGCACACGCACACACAAACACACACCATTTTGTCCTTACTTTTTTAATGACTAACAATTTTTATTTATTAAAAAAGCTTAAATTCACTTAAACTTGCACTTGGTAAAAAAAATTACAAAAACTCTGTATTTGGACTAGTAAACATTAGGAACTAGCATATTGGATCCAGGGGTTGAAACAAAATAGAGACTATTAGAATAACATAATCGTCATTTCACAATATCTAACTAGCAACCAGTGTTTATTTTGGACAACATTATAATGTGTATTTTCTAAAACTTCTGTAAGTTTTATTTTATGTGAAACTTGGCCCACCAGAACAAATTAATCGAAAGTTACATAGTGCATCTTTAATCCTGTTAAAGCATTTTCAAAAGTCAGGACTTTTATGTAATGTTAAGTCTTTTGGTAAAGGTTGGTCCTGAAAGGTAGGGAATCAAGAATACACATTGCTACACTTGTCAGGACCAACAAGCAATTAGGATAAAAACCATTTTACTTAAACCTACACTATGGATCTTTGTTGAAAATAACAAAATAAATTGTTTATGACCTGTCAACATTTGGAATTAGCATATTGAATCCATCCACTTATGAAACAGTATATTTTATGCGTAGCAAAATCAATCAATATCTAACTAGCAAGAAATTCATATTATGGATAAAATAATAGTGTATTTTTAGAAATGTGTTAAATTGTCCCTTTATGGTTATTCATTATGTCTTCAAAGTTGATGTGTTAGAAGCGGTAAAATTGGGCTAGGGACTCTAACAAATAACAAATTGTGTCAAACCTCTCCACGGGGACCCCCAGCCAGTCCATGTATTTGAACTACCCCTGAGCTAGCACAGCTGATTCAACTTGTCTATTAATTACCATGTTGTTTATTAATGAATCTGATCAGATAGTTCAGGGCTACAGCTAAACTGTGTCACGTGACGTCTGGGGGTCCCCAAGGAAAGGTTTGAGAACCACTGAGCTAGATGACTGGATCAGAGCATCTCCAAAACTGCAGCTCTTGTGGGGTGTTCCTGGTCTGCAGTGGTCAGTACCTATCAAAAGTGGTCCAAGGAAGGAAAAGCGGTGAACCGGCGACAGGGTCGTGGGTGGACAAGGCTCATTGATGCACGTAGGGAACGAAGGCTGGCCCGTGTGGTCCGATGCAACAGATGAGCCTCAATACTGTAGCTCAAATTGCTGAAAGGTTAATGCTGGTTCTGATAGAAGTGTGTCAGAGCAAAGTGTATTGCAGTTTGTTTTGCATATGGGGCTGCTGTTTTGGAGGCAAAAGGGGGACCTACACAATGTTAAGCAGTTGGTCATAATGTTTTGGCTGATCGGTGTATGTATATAAATAGTTTAATTCCCCTTGCCCGGAAAAAAACTTACTGTAGTGCAGCTTTAAACGTAACCACAGAAACTTTAAACTTAACGCTAATACTAACCTTAACTATTTACCCAACCTTAGAACCCAACCTACAATAAGACCCAAAATAGCTATTTTGTCCTTCCTTTGGCAATATTTCCATGGTACCAGTGTAATAAGTACAAACACACACCCACACAATTCAGTATTCTGCCTGAACAAACACACTGATGTGTCTGAGGTAGAGTGTGTTAGAAAGTGTTTGAAATTTAATGTCTGAGTTAGACTGCCTTTGGATGGTGATTGACCTCTAGTGTGTCGGATACAGCATGTACAGTATTAGATAGTGTTTGCATTCCACCAGGGTAGAAACCCACCTCTAAAGAGGAAGCGATACTGGGTCACTATCCTTAACTCTCTCTGTCTGCAGAAGTGCTTGTTATTATTCAGGGCTGAGTTGCTTTGTTTGTTACATGTTGTAGAACCTGCCCAGTGGAGCGAAAGCTGTTGGGAGTCTGCAGCTGACATACATCTCCAAGGTAACAGCACCCCATACAGACTAGTGAGCACAACGTTTGGTTGGTTACAGACTCATTTCTCTCAACTCTCTCCTCCTTGTTGGGGGCTTAGGTGAGCGAGGCCACAGGAAAACAAAAGCCCAAGAGTGAGTTCTGCTTTGGTAAGTTAAAGTGTGTGTTTGTTTGTGTGTGTGTGTGTGTGTGTGTGTTTGGGGGGGGGGGTCCCTTCATTTCCCTGGCCAAACATGTACAGTAACAATTGTTCATCACACCATTTGTACTTATAGAGATTTGAAATTACATTTGCATTTGAAGTCTAAACAGTTTCTGGCAGTGGCAGACCGGCCATGTAGAGCATTGAGAGTTACTTTTTCATCCTGGCTCACGTCATTTCACTGGGGCAAAGAAAGTGAGCTGCCTGGCCTTGTTCCCTGCACTGTCCCTTCTCCTTCTGGCCCCCCTATTGGTCAACCCATGGCAGGCTCTCCCTCAAGCCCTGCCCCCTGCCTTTTCACACTCATAAACACAGACAACATGATTATTGAGCTATATTAGCTAGCTACAATGATGCTTACCAGTCAGTTCAATAATGTACTGTGGCTAACCTACATGCTGCCGCGAGTCATTTCAGACCCAGTTCCTACATTTTATTCAATACGTACTGCAGTTACTTGAACTTATGCTCTTAAAAGATATGGCATCTCTGCAATTTATTTTAGATTGATGTTTCCTTTTTTTTGTGCAGTAGCAATGTATTGTTCATGACCATCACCAATGATAAATAGTGACTAGGGTTAGCTGACGGGACAGGTTAGGGCAAAGTCCAGAGCTGTGTTTTGGTCCCAGCCTGTCCCTGGTTGGTGGTGACATCAATGAGAAACAAAGAGGTGTTAGTGAAAAAGAATAAATCATTAAATCGGAAAGAGGAGCGCCACACTGCGGTTCTGTTCTAACCTCTTAACACACATGGACCCACAATTTAATCCCGCTTCTGTCCAATTATGCAAGATCTTCAGTTGACTGAGTTTATTGATTATTGTGACTGTTTAAATGTTATTTCCTGAATAAATTAATTTGGATGTGAATACATGTTAGCATTGAAGTGTAAAGTTGTTAACAAGATTGCATAAACATACAGTCTGGGAATCGTATTCAACAAATTAATATTCGTTTTGAGCCGGATGTGTAATATGTCGTTTATATATGCATAATCTTGCAAATTCAATAATGGTACAGTTTTGTGCCAATGGAATAAAATTACAATGACTCTGTGAACAGAAGTTGAACTGAACTCTACATTACATGGTACAACATGTGAAACATGGCTCCTTTCTGCAACATTTAATATAGGATTATGATTTATCTGCATTAAAAAAGATTAAGACCTAGAAAGGTTGATTGACATGTTTGAGCTTTAATTAATCAGGTGAAGAATATTCAATTGTTTAACTATTAACATGTCACTCCATACCATTTAATCTGTCAGGCTGGGATGGTTGTTCTGCCTGGTTTCAACAACCATGGGCTCCTCTAAGCAGATGTATGAGGACTTGAAAGTCAAGATAAATGACAACACAAAACAGGAGAAGGCTATAAAAACCTGCAGTGCAACTAGCTGCCAATTTCAACTGTCAGAAACATCAAGAAATGGAAAGTAACAGGAAAGTGAAATGGAATACACCAGTGGTTTCCAATAGCCATTGGGGACCCACAGCCATTCCATGTATTAGCTGTATCCCAGAGCTAGCACACTTGAATCAACTTGACTGCTAATTATAAAGCCCATGACCTCTTAATTCAGATTAGGTAGGTCAAGGCAAAAATTCAATAATGAGATTGCTGGGGGTCCCCAGGAGAGGTTTGGGAAACCCTTGCATACGCCATGTTCACTTTTGTTTAATATTTTGAAACCATGGAAAATGCAAATAAACACTAATCCAGTATTAAAGGTCCAATATGTAAAACAGACAACCAGCGTTTAAAATGGGTACTGCAGTCCAAATTCAAAATACTTGAGTCGTTTCCCTCCGCCCCCTCCTCCCCAGAATCGAAACTGACGTGACAAACAAGATCAGCGCAACCATGACAAGCGAACCGTGTTTTACTCTGGTCATGTAACCGTTTAGAAACATTCAGAGGTTTTTTAGGTTGTGTAGAATCTCTCTCTGTTGATCTTGTTTGTTTGTTTGATGCTTCCATGGCTGTAGCGCGCTGGGTTTGCGTTTTTACAGGTATGCCTGGCAACCCGGTCGTGCTGTCAAAATGGGCAGTTGATAACACATAGGCCAAAAAACATAAACATAAATTCCATCACGGAACATACATTTCAAAAAGAAAAAATACCAACATTAGCATTGTTGTCAGAAAAGATAGTATTTCAGCTTAACATGTTTCCTTAATATCTGATGAGCCATTGGTGTCATTTTTGGATTTATTACAGTACATATATTGCACCTTTAACTTCAAATGTGTTTCACTTTTTCATCATAGAGATCAGGTCAAGTTCTGTTCACAGAATGATTCATTGTACCGTTATTTTTTTTCCCATGTGTGGCAAAACGTTTGCAAAGAACTGAATATATTACTAAATTAGTAAGTTTAGTAAGTTTCATATTGTTCTAAAAAAACTCAAACTCAAAATCAATTACTTTAAGGTGGCATTGGTTTTATTTTTGCCAATTTGTGAGAAAAATAAACGGAAATATGTTTTTTTGCGTGAATATTCCATCAATATAATAACAGTTAAATATTTTCAGTATGGACAGTACCGTCTTTGCACGGAGTGATTTTAGCTCATTCTTCGTAGATTTCCTGTTTTCTGTTTGCCACTGTAGGACATTCACCTTTCTGTTCTTTTGCCACATCAATGTTCCCACTGTCTGGTGATGACTATATTTCACAGATTTCAAGCAATTATTATGGCTATAGGGGTATTTTTATTTGTAAATATTGTATTGGACAGTAGGAAGCATAAGCGAGGAAAAAACAGTGCAGGGCACAGACAGAGGCAATTCTGGGGCCTGAACACCCATCACTGGAGCTTCGACTTTATTGTACATAATGTTAATGTCCAAATACCAAACACTTTATTCTGATAGACATTGTACCCAACATACACTATAGATCCAAATGTATGTGGACACTCCTATTAATGGTGGAGTAGGGATATTGATATGTGTCTGTTTTTCAGGGTTTGAGCTAGACCCCTTACTGTAATTCCAGTGAAGGCTCCTCTTAATGCTACTGGATACAAAGACATTTTAGACAATTGGGTGCTTTCAACATTGTGGCAAACGTTTTAGGAAGGCCCATTCCTGTTCCAGCATAACTGTGCCTTTGTGCACAAAGTCATAGCTGCAAAGAGAGGGTGAACTCCATATTGATGCCCATGTTTTTGGTATGGGATGTCCAGCAACTCATATGGGTGTGATGGTCAGGTGTCCACATACTTTTGGCTATATGGTATATATCATTATCTAGATACTTTTGGAGGTGTATTAATGATCTGTATTCCTACTTATGTTTGTCTGCAGTCATCAATGCAGTGTCTCGGCGATATTTCCTCCAAGCCAATGATATGACTGACCTGAGGGAATGGGTTCTTGCTCTCAACACAGCCACCAAGATCACTGTAAGTAGCTCATTCATGGAACAGAACATTGAGACATCTTATCTTTGTACTAATCTCCGATTAGTGGTGATATCGTGTTGCCACAAGCAAGACAGCAGATGTAGCAGATGTGTGACGCCAGACAATCCATTCTCAGACACTCAGAATGGCAGTGCTTGTGCTTCGGTGCTCTACTGCAGCTACAGTGTTCTACCTGAGGATCTGAGAGAGGGGAGAACTTCAGCTTTCTACTTCAGTATTCTTAGTTGTTCTGAAAGTCAGCCCTTCTGTATATTATGTTGAGGAAGATGTAGTTTTTAAGGAAACAGTATAACACGTGTTAAGATGTAGTTTTTGAGGACACAGTATAACACGTGTTAAGATGTAGTTTTTGAGGACACAGTATAACACGTGTTAAGATGTCGTTTTTGAGGACACAGTATAACACGTGTTAAGATGTAGTTTTTGAGGACACAGTATAACACGTGTTAAGATGTAGTTTTTGAGGACACAGTATAACACGTGTTAAGGACTGTTGTACCCCCCCCCCCCAAGGGGAAGATGAGTTTGACACCCCTGGTACACGCCCACACACACAGCTGAAATCGCTAAAACCTCAAAACTCATGCTGTCCTGTTTCAACATTTCCTCACAATTTATATGAGGTTTGTGAAATACAAAAACTGTGAGTGTGTGTTTGTGTGAGTGTGTGTCTGTGTGTGTTTTATTCAAATGTGGGGTTTTCCCACACATGCGCCGTTGAAGCTGCTCGTTAGCCTTGTTGTTAGAGTACACTACCTGAGATTAGTCCTAGAATGAACAATACCGAACACTGTTAATGGGAACATGCAATACTGTTCGAACCCACAGGTCATGGTTGTGCAGTGAGTTGCACTAACAAGCACACATACAAATACACGCACATGTCTCAAGCACACGCTGGGGGGGTCAGATGGCTTAATGCTGAGTCATTGAGGTCATAAGGCCTGGAACTCCTCCCTGCTCTATTAATGAAGGCTTAGAGGAGAGACAGCTGGCTGGGTATAACCCACATCTGTGTGTACATTGGGGGCTTTTTAATGGGGATACATTACATTACATTACATACATAACTACATACATTGCATACGTATGTTACATAAATAAATAAAAACTTACCTATAAGGATTGTAAAGCAAGTGTGTGTATGTATAAGTATACAGTGGTGCTTGAATGTTTGTGAACTCTTTAGAATTTTCTATATTTCTGCATAAATATGACCTAAAACATGATTAGATATTCACAAAAGTCCTAAGAGTAAATAAAGAGAACCCAATTAAACAAATAAGGCGAAAATATTATACTTGGTCCTTTATTTATTAAGGACAGGCATTTACATATCTGTGAGTGGAACATGTAGAGTATGTGAACCTCTAGGATAAGCAAATAAATTGAAGGTGAAATTAGAATCAGGTTTTCTCAATCAATGAGATGACAATCAGGTGTGAGTGGTCACGCTGTTTCATTTAAAGGAAAGGGATCAATCAAAGCCTGATTTTCACAAAATCAGTGGTAGTTTGTAGTATTGTACCCTGGCACGAACAAAGGAGATTTCTGAGGATCTCAGAAAAATAGTTGTTGATGCTCATGGCAGGAACAGTTCGCAAAACCATCTGTGAAGAGTTTGGACTCCACCAATCCACAGCCAGACAGATTGGATACAAATGGAGGACATTGAAGACCATTGTTAACCTCCCCAAGAGTGGTCGACCAACAAAGAACCCAGGGTAACTTCTAAGTAGGGATGGGACGGTATGAAAATTTCATATCACGATTATAGTGACCAAAGTTATCACGGTTATCAATATTATCACGGTTTTGGTAAAATGAGATGGAAATGTAAAAAAACGCATACACGCACACTGAAAACATTTCAACAAATTTTATACTTGGAAATCAACAAACTACAAATACATTTAGCAGCTCTAAGCACTTT